>VZTD01003533.1:218-31983 GCA_013397725.1 Rhagologus leucostigma
ACGATCCTCTCCTTTGCCGCTTGGCCTCTGCAGTGGCCGTTGGATCCGGTGGGGGCACCTGTCACGGGATTGGGAGGGACGAAGCGCTGCTACGTGAGCCAGAAGCCTGTGGTGATAACGAACTCAGAGGGACAGACGGCCATGGTTAGGCCTCATGTCACTGAAACTGTTCTTAACCTCTGGGGGACAGATGTTCTGGCTGCATGGGGGGTGCGCATCGGGACGGATTTTTAATGGGGGCCACTGTGCTGAAAGGCACAGAGTGTTCTACGCCTCCGATACGGTGGCTGGTGGACATACCCATCTGGGACAATCAGTGGCCCTCCCTAAAGATACACTAGTAGCCCTTCATGAATTGGTTCAGGAGCAATTGGACCAGGGTCATCTGGAGCCTTCTACCAGCCCCTGGAACACTCCTGTCTTCTGCATCAAAAAGAAGTCTGGGAAATGGCGACTGTTACAAGACCTCCAGAAGGTTAATGCCGTGATGGAAAGCATGGGGACGTTGCAGGCTGGTATGCCGTCGCCCACCATGCTTCCCGCAGCTTGGCCGATCCTCATCGTGGATCTGAAAGATTGTTTCTTTACGATTCCTTTGCATCCCGATGACAGACCAAAATTTCCTTTCACGGTGCCAGCGATTAAAATGCTGGTCCTGCACAGAGATATCAATGGAGGACTCTTCCCCAAGGGATGCGAAATTCACCGGCCATATGCCAAATGTATGTGGCCAGAGCCTTGTCTGGAGTTTGCAGGCAGTTTCCTGATGCTCAGATTTGTCACTATATGGATGACATATTGGTGGCTGCGTCCACCCAGGATGAGCTGCTGAGGATACAGCCTCAGTTGCTTGATGCTTTGCATTCTCACGGGCTGCAGGTGGCTCCAGAGAAGGTTCAGCAACAACCTCCTTGGAAATATTTGGGGGTCAAAATTTTGGAACGAATGGTTCAACACCAAGAGGTGAAATTTGTGTATTCAGTGAAGACACTGAATGATGCCCAGAAATTGGTGGGTGTCGTCGCTTGGTTACGTCCGTATTTGGGACTGACCACGGCGCAGTTGTCTCCTTTGTTTGATTTGTTGAAGGGAGACTCTGATTTGAAGTNAGCTCACCCAGTGGCAGGGACACCTCCCACTGTCCCAGGCTGCTCCAAGCCCCAATGTCCAGCTCAGCCTTGGACACTGCCAGGGATCCAGGGGCAGCCACAGCTGCTCTGGGCACCCTGTGCCAGGGCCTCCCCACCCTCACAGGGAACAATTTTTAAGAAACAAAGATTTCATGCTTAGTTTTTACAGGAACAAACAAGCAGTCCATGCTCAAAGGCCAAATTAAATATTTATTAATGAATTATAACAAATTAATTAGTGTCAAATTAGAATATACTGGAGATTTGATTAATACTTAATTGTCTTTACTCACCTGGGAGTCTGTTGTTTCTATATTTTCTGCCAAGTTAAAAATACAAGAGGAGAAAAAGTTGTGCATTGCATTGAGTGATACATAATTTTTGAAGGTTTCCATCAAGTAAAGAAGACAGCTGAACTAACATATATCTGCATATAAATTAAAAATTTACATTTTTACATATAAATTTAAAAATCTGGATTTTACTAGCAATCCTGAAACTTACCTCCTAATTTAAAGTCTCAGCTCTTCTATACCATAATGTATATTATTAGCTCTTCTAGTGAATGTGATAGCAGGGTCACACCCAGGATTCATCTCACCTACCTTCTAGATTGCTAAAACTAAACCTAAACACTTGCTTAAGGGAACAGGAGCTTAAGTAGCCAGTTTTAGAACAAGTTGCAGAACTGACATGAGGTTAAATAAAAAGCCTAAACCCCAAAAGTCATTCCTGACGACAGCCTATGAGTGAAAGTAACATGAATTTAAAGGGTAGGAGTAAGATAACCTGAATTTAGAAAATGAGAAATCCTTGCAACAGCCCTTGTAAATGTGAGCCATAAATTGTACAATTCTGCAAGGATTACTATGCAAATGTGAATCTGCTTTAGCAACCATCTCTAATCAAAAGGTCTAATTCTCTGGGAATGCCCTAGACTTGAACTGAACTCTTGATTATGGAAAACTAGGAACTCAGATTTGGCTGATAAGATCAGATTTTAAACCCTGCTTGTAGGAAACCGAGGGGTTAAAACTTCCACAGACAGTGACGGATTTGACCTTAACCCTTGGAGAGAGCTCGGACTGATGTGATGACAGGACAGGGATTCTAAGCAAAAGAATTACAGACCTATGTTTTTGTAGCTATAAATAAGAAACTGTGTTGAGTGATTTGGTGGAGGGTTTTAAAGTATAGTGGTGTGATTTTGTAGTTTAAGCTAAGAATTTAGATGTTACAATAGAAGTATATGGGTGTACGTGACTTAACAGGTAATTGGTAGAAAATTGACGCAGTGCAGTAAAAGTGACCAAAGGTGATAGGTTATCAAGTCAAAACAAAGTTTCGTGTTAATGGCTTATTGGACCAGAAAGTTATAAATTGCTGTGTAACCCTGAAACTCGTGACTATCTGCCATTATGGTGATTTGTTACTAAGCTCCACGAACTCTGAGACTGATGCCTTGTTTGTTATTTTAAGTAATAAATCGTATATAACCATGATAGTCCCATCTCTTTAGTGGAAAGTCCAACCGAAAAGAAGCAGAAACAGAGAGAAAACCCGGCAGTAGTGCCCCAACACTGCTCACTCTGCTTTGATTGCATTTAAAGAAAGCTAGTGAAAGTGGAAACAATTCACGAGTGTTTATTGTTGCGGTGAGTGGTTTCCTGCAACGGCATGGCATGCCAAAGCCTTCCCAGAGAGCACTGCGGAGGTTTCTTGGGGAGAGCAGCTATGCCCCATCCCGTAGCCTCTTCCAGGCTCCCCTCGCTTGCTCCGGCTAGCTGTAGGCCTCACAACAAGATGACGATAAAGGAGGCGAGAAGGCTCCCCGCATGGGGACTGCCAAGGGTCTTTACTCCATGGTGACAGGCTGAGCCCCAGAGGCAGAGAGCCAGCACATGGCTGGGTCCCCCAAGGCACAGAGTGAGAGCGCCCACATGGCATGGGGCCTCGGGTTTATCTGGGGAAGAGGGGGGCAGAGACAGCACATGGACTAATGATTTCAGAGCATAGGGGCGGTACATGGGCAGAGTTGGGATAACAGAACCAATAGGAGAAACCTGAGGGAGCGGTTAGGACTAGGGGCGGGGAAGGGGAGAGCGGTGTGGAAAGGGCAGGCAATTTGGTAAGAAAAGGAATGGGGAAATACAGCACCACAGTTTATGAGCAGACACCCAGTAACAAGAAAAGAAACAAAACAGGCTGATCAGTGTCACCTTCCACTTTTCTCAGGCAAAGTGATGGGTCATTTTTGCCCTCCTGTTGTCCAAAAAGGAGTTATAGATTCTAAACATCTACATAGTCCATGGATGTCCTTGTCCTGCTCTGGAGCCAGAGTATTTTAAAAAAATACAATATTTAAGTAGTGCCTACATTCCCACGTCATTTTTAATAAGCTTTTGGCAATTCTCATTAAAGATAAGATCCGTGCCTCTTAAGATTTCATCTTCTTCTTCTGTATCTTTAATATTGCTGGATTTACCAAACTATCTGCAATAGATAATTTGTCAAGGCTGACATTTTAACTTAATAAATACTTTCACCCAATGTGTGTGCATAGAGGAAGGAATTTTCGGATATATTGCTGGAAATTTATGTGGGCACTCACCTTTAGGTGATTAGTGAACAAGTCAAAAACAAGAGCAAAAGAATGAACACTTAGTTTTAGTCAGCTGTGTAACCAAGCACATGTAACTGTCCATATCATGTGTTTGATTCCTCAAAAAGAGGTGGAAATCCAAACAACGATTTGTGTTTATAAAAGTTATGGAAATAAGTATTCAGATAAAATATTAACTTTGTCTGTAACTTCTGTTTCCACATCAATGAGGTGCCTGCTTTATCTCTGTGCAAATTCATAATAAATTCACTACAGCAATATTGACCTTCATCTTCACCTCCCTTGTATGAAGAAAAGCCAACTTTATGGAACATCAGCAATGGATTTTAAGAGATACAGACTTTATCTGCCTTTACCATATCAACACAGAGTGAAGGAGATTAAGGCTTTGTTGGACAAGTACAAATAAGTGAAATACACTGTACACATCCAGAAAAGAAGCAAAAATGCCTCCAGACCCAAACTGTATTGCAGGAAAGCACTCGGGCACAGGATTGCAGTCTTGTGCAGTGAAATATTTACACCTGGTGGAGATTCCTTGGCTAAAGCATCTGCCCAATGTACCTGGTCACTGGGGGCTTCCTGTATGGACAGTGGAGAAAGGCAACTTGCAGGGGTGATGCAACTCATTAACAGCACAGGGTGTTTGTTGACTATGGGAGCTCTTGTTTTCAAGCATTTTCACTTTTTTTCTCCATCTAATTTTGCTAAATGGTGGCAGACCAGAGATTGATGAGGCCTCAGATGCTGAAATGCTGTGTTTGGACAGGTGGATTGAGCTCCTCGTTAGGTGTGATGGGCATCCGAACCCCAGGAACATCAATCTATCAGCACTATCCATGTCCAAAGTCGTGAATCATAAAATCATGGACTTGTTTGGGTTGGAAGGGGCCTTAAAGCCCATCCAGTGCCACCCCCTGCCGTGGGCAGGGACACCTTCCTCTGTCCCAGGCTGCTCCAAGCCCCAGTGTCCAGCCTGGCCTTGGACACTGCCAGGGATCCAGGGGCAGCCACAGCTGCTCTGGGCACCCTGTGCCAGGGCCTCTCCACCCTCCCAGGGAACAATTCCTTCCTAAAACTTAATCCAAACCTACTCAGTGTAAATCCATTCCCTCTTGTCCTGTCCCTCCATCCCTTGTCAATAGTCTCCCTCCCTCTTTCCTGTCAGCTCCTTCAGGCACCAGAAGAAAAGGATTACCAGCTCTACTCTTTCACTTAGTTACTAAATTTGATAAAGAATTTTGATTAGAGAGAATTTCCTAAAAAATAAATCTAAATATATTCCCCTCCCCCTTTTTTTTTCATGTGTGTTTGTGTGATTTTCCTTTAATTTTGTTTTGCTTTTGAGGCAATTGAAATGCTTCAAAATGTAGCAGCATACAGGAATAAGCTCTCAGAAATACATTTTTAAAGGTGAGAGGTATTAAATACACAGTCCAAATTCTTTGGAGAAACACCTATTTGCCTTAGTTTGCCAAACTGGGACATGTTTAACATCACTGAAAATTAGGACTTTTATTCAAGTGCTTAACTTCAAGCAAACATTCATGCAGACCTGTGAGAAATACGAATGTTCAAAATGTTTCAGCTTGGACCCTTCATGGACTATAGAACTTGGACAGAGGGAAAGAAGAGAAATGTTATTCACAGAATTTTGTGTAGCAGAAATTCTACTGTATCAATGACCAGCTGAAAAAATTAAATCTTTTAAATAAGGTCAGAGAAGTTTGAATGCAAATTTATGCTTTATATTTTATAATTGTATTATATTTCTGTGAACAAGAGGATGGCAGAGCAGCTAACTTCTGTCCCAGCTTTGCTCTGATCCCAGTTAAATTTCCAAATAAGCGTCAGACGCAAGGAGCACAGTTTCACAAAGGCCTGAACTTCCAGGAACTCATTCTGCTATTGCCATCTTGTGGATGACCCACAGCGTGGTGCTGCTCCTTTGGCATCTCTCTCCTCCTGCCTTGGGGAGGAATGTTTCCCGATATTCCCCATTGCCATGGCAATCCATTACCTGAAAGTTACAAAGTTCTTTATGTTAAAAGAATTGAATTTATTAATTTCACTTAACCAATTAAAGAAAATTAAACTTGTTTCGGTAAACTGTGAGTTACTTTTTCCAAGTAAGATGTTGAACAGTGGTAGTATCCGAACTTTAAAAATTATCAGCTGTGCCATAGAAGTGGCTTTAATTACCTTTGTATAGTTCCCTTTTTGTTAGATGATTGCATTGTGCTGAAGAAGAATGAGCCATTGTTTAAGGCACAAGGCTTATGTGAATCACGAGACTGTTCAAAATCACAAAGCTTGGAAGATAAAAGTTTTAAATATAAATGTATAACAGACTGTGCAAAACTCAGAGACCCGGGTGCTCAATGGGAGGAGCTATATTATATATAAAAAAGCCTTCCAGCAATATTGTGGACTTGTTATTTTTGTTCTCACATTTAACATGTGTGAACTCCCCCGGAAAACAAGAGTTCCAAAGGCAAGGAAATATGTCACATAATGATGGAATTGCCAAGTTTAAAAAGATATGTGTGCCTAAAGTGTCAAAGGCTTTGCTTTCAGAGTTACCCTCACAAGTCTAGAACTAAACAAAAGAGTTAAACTAATGGCAAAGCAGGCATCAGAACAAAGCATTTCACTCCCACTGGGACAACTACAATGGAAGTACCACAGTTACCTTTTAGTATCTTTAGAAAATCTTTTCTAGCTACGAGCAGCTTCCAATGCTCCCTGCCTGCCTTATTCCAACTGCTGGGCAAGTTGCTTCCAACCTGGAAGCCCAAACGCCTGGTGGTGATGAATTCAGTCTTCTTGGCCACTTTGTTATGTTTGACACATGGAATTTTACCCTCCTGCTTTGACCCGTGGACAGTTTTTTATCTTGAACCTCTGTATTTCTTGAACTCTTTTCTCCTTCTTAAAATCTATTTTCGGTATCACTTCAGTGTAAGAAAAGTTTAAGGATTTTTGAAGACAGTTTGTAGCTGGGTTCAGTTTAACTTTTCTGCTTGTTTAGAAAGCAAGTCCCAGATTTCATAACTGGAAAAAAAACCATATTCCATTGAAAAATATTCCTTCAGTAAGTTTTCCCTAGGTTTTGGGTCTTACACACAATACAATTGCTATGATTATAACTATGATAGAAACCTCTGAGTTTTGCAGCACAGCAGAATTTTGAATCATAGAAGCACATGTGCTTTGTCAAGGTGGACCTCTCTGGTACAAAATGAAAGGGGATATTAAAATACAGCAGCTTTTATAAATGTTAAAGCCATGACCTGGGCAGAAATATGCCAATAAAAAGATTCAAAGGACAAAAAGTCTGACTTTAGGAAAAAACTCAAGGAGTAAAGTAGAAAAAACGTAAAGACAAGACATAAAATAGAAAAGACATAAAATAGAAAAGACATAAAATACAAAAGACAACCCCTTCTCAGGCATCATATTATATATTTTGTCAGCCACTTTCTGATTATAGGAAAAGACTCTGCCATTAAAAATAAATTACAAAAGTAGTTTTTTCCATATGGTTTTCCCTACCCAGTAATTTCTAAATTTCTCACTGTGAGTGCACGATTAGTCAGTGCCTATTTACACAAACTCGGTGAGCTTGCAGAACACTATTCAGGGAAAAGAGGGCTGAGAGAAAATCCTTTTAAATCAACAAACATTGTGGAATACCTCAATACTGCTGTTGGAATTAGAGTCCTCTGAATTTTGCTGAGTGGAAGGAGCCTCTTAAAAGTGCTTCTGCACTTGGACAGAGGGAGATGTACGGAGGGTGGGCAAACCATGTGGTGCCTGACAGCATCACTTCTACAGAAGTGGTTATATAAATGTCCATGTTACTTGGAATACTCTGCACTCTGTTCCAGTCTGGTTTTATACCTTGCACCCACAGATTTGAAATATTCCTGATGGAAAGGGCACCTGGAGAGGAACAACAGATATAAAAGTGGACACTGAGAGTTCCAAGTTTCACATAATGAAGCTCTTGGAGCTCAAGGTTTAGGATCAGACGTGTGAACCACACTGGAACCTGCCAGCTTCAGTGGCCAATTGACAGGGCCATCTCCAGGGTCACCACATTTTGTCACCTGGCACCATATGACATCACACTTCGGGCCTGCGGCTCTTGCCAGCCCACTGACATCATAATTAACATTCACAAAGCTTCACTTGCCCTTCAGACCTGCTGCGACATCTTCCTGATTCAGTGCAACACGCCTAGACACAAGTTAGTGAATATAAGACAGTTCTGGGATAGAAGACTTTTTTAAAAAACTGATACCATTGGTTAAAACAAATATTTAAATTTTGTCTGAAAATACTAATTTGATATTCTTCACATAAAGATATTTAGAGACTTCTGAGGTAACACAGGCAAGCTGTCCAGTGCTTAAAACTGACATGAACATTCAAGTTCACAATATTTGCGTGATGTATTTTATTCATGTCAAAAATTATCTTCTGAAGAGAAATTATTAAAGGGGGTGGTGGGAGAAACTTTAAAAGTTGTTTTGCATCTGCCTCTGCTAAAACTTATTACAGTTCATTAGGATTACGATTTACTAGGAGAAAGGAACAGAGATTCATCCCTGGAAGTATCCAAGGCCAGGTTGGACATTGGGGGTTGGAGCAGCCTGGGACAGCGGGAGGTGTCCCTGGCCATGGCAGGGGTGGCACTGGATGGGCTTTAAGGTCCCTTGCGGCCCAAACCATTCTGGAATTCTGGGATCTCTCTTTGCAATAGATCTTGAAATATGGCAAGCAACATTTTGGTGCCTTTTTGTTATATATTTTTTAGTTGCACTCTGGTTGAGCTGAGCTCTGTGCTGTTTGTTCCCCTCCCTTTGGGGTGGTGGCTTTTCTGCCTGGGGTCCCATTGTCCAGCTAAACCTGTGCAGGAAAATGGGCAGAGGCACCTTATAGAGGACAAACCTGCTGGACTTACTACAACTGGTTAATGACCAGAAAGGGCAACAGAAAAAAAGCTGATGCAAACATATGTACAATTTATATTGTCCAGCCCAGCATTCTGTAATTAAGATGTAACAAATATAAATGCATATTTATTATCTTTAATGTATTTCTCTGGCTGTATGATTTATTGCCCAGATGTTAATTACTCAATTGAATCTTATTTTCCACTCCCTGTCTCCTCACCCCCGGTATCTCTAGCACAGTATTTTTGTATTTCTTTAGGCATGTAGATCCCATCAAGTGAATGCCACGTGCATTTAACAGGAGCACTGATGACTTCAGCTGCAGGACTCTCAGCATGAATGAACTACACACTGAGTTTTGGAACCCTGAGCAAGATGTCTAAAGTAATTTTAAATAGCTCCCTCTTACATTGCTTAAAAGATCTGAGGAGCTGTTTATTTTCTAAGGGCATTGTGAAGTTCTCATATTTCAAGAATTGAGAATACAAACGGTTTTCATATAAACACTGAATTTCATTAGAGATTATTAGAACAATTGAAAGGCCTTGCAATAGAGAAGTAATTGATCTGTTCTATTCAAATGAAGAACACTTGTGTACAGTTTAATAAAAAGCATCTCTCATAAAGATTATGTCCTACACATTGTGGGAATTCTGTCACCACAGACAACCGAGATTAATTGTAATAAACAGAAACTGTCACTAAAGCTCTCAGCTTATACCATCTAATATTGTGTGAATAAATTTCATTTTCTAATATTATGAAACAGTAAGAGTATAATAAATCATCTACCTAAGTCCTTTGAGAATTTTTGCATAATTTTCCAAAACAAATTGATTTTAGCAGTAAAGCTACTAATTTACATGGGGAGGAATGGTTTTCATAGTGTGATGAATTTAATTTCTATTTCCCTGTTTGCATGAATTCACTCCAGCAATTCATCACTGCCAGAATTAAACTACAGCCATGTTTTAGTTGAGCAGGCACATAACCTACACCTGGATGACAATAAAGTGACTCTCAAAGGTAGGGTGTGAAATGTAGTGAAAATTGTTGGAAAGGCCACGCTACCTGTCAAAAATATAAACAATAAGATGCTGCACAGAAATATTGAATATTTGGAGAATTTTATCCATAGATTGGTTGTCAGCTTACCTTTTTTGAGGTCTAATCTTTCTGATAATTTAAAAGCTTTTGTTCTACGATGGGATATTTCTCATAAAGAACAAGCGTGTAAAAGAGAGTTTGCAAAATGAGTAGGTTGAAATTAGGACAGAATGAACTCTCTCTTCACATTTTTAAAATGAGTCATCCATCCAAACACTTACAACATGCACAATATGTGAATAAATTATATTTTGCTGTCAGTTCAAGCTGGTTCAACTTGGGAGCGAAAAGTAAAATAATACCACTGGCAACCCACGTGTGAAAGGAATGAATTTGCAGCTTTAAGTCCACAGTCCAGTATAAAATAATCCAGTGGCTGCTGGAAACCCAGAGTGAGTGAGTTTATGGGTTGGGAAAGCAGTGCAAGGATGTGTTTTCCAGGCCTGCTTTCTTTAGTAAGTGCTGCTCTCAAGCTGGAGGCTCCTTCCCTGAGGCCCCGTTAGTTGGGATTCAGTCAGAATTGTGCAAAGATTCCACCCTTCCAACAGGGCAGGCCAGGAGCAAAACTATCCAGAATCGTTCCGTGCTCAGTCAAGAAAGCCTTAAAATACTCACGTGCCTTTTTTTCAGCTGTCAAACCCAACTGGAAGCTGCAGGAATCCAGGACAGAAAGCAGCTAAAAATGGACTCCTTTTTTCCCCATTCTGGCAGCATCAGATCCATGTTCTCTAACAAACACAGCCGTAGGAAACTAAACAATAAAGGAAGTTGCCTTTTTTGCCTGTTGAGCTGAAGACGGTTATATTTTAAGGCATAGTAGACCTTGGATTGTGCCTGTGGATATTCCAGGAATAACATAATGCAAAAGAAAAAGATCCAGATTCTCACAGGAATGGACACAGGGATCAAGCCTGGCTACTTTTCAGCTTTTCACCTCCTTCCATCCTTAGGATAAGAAGTAGAACACTTCATTGTCACGAGCCAGAGATGGTTTATGAGGCCACTGACACCTTTATTTATAAATTGATGCCCATATTAAATTAAAATGATGCAAAACTTGTTCGCTAGGCAATGACAAGAGGTGTTTGAAAGGAGAGCTGTCACTTACTCGGTTTAGCACACACAATATGGAAATTAATTTCACAGAAAGTAACTTGATCCTCTGACGGAAAAGGACACTGCAGATATTTATAGACTATTTGATTAGCTCCTTTCAGCAGCATCAAATAGGATGATGCTGGAGCAGTCTGTATTTACTTAATACTGAACCTATAAAGAATCCATCATTTACATATTCTCCTCAAAAGCACCAGCTGTACATAAATAAAGTCATAAATGGCACTGACAAGACTTCATTCTTTTAATGCAAAGAGAGACACTCTGTGGTATAGACTGTGCCTGTACTTCACTTTCCAGACTTTATATGCTCAAAACTCTATAAATGTTCTCAATTGGAATAAGAAGAAGGGAAGTTGAGGCTTCACTTGCAAATGAATTTGTTTGCTTGTGGAGTCTGTGTACTTTCAACAACATTTGATTTACATACGTTATGGATAATTATTCCAAATATAAGAGTAAATATGTAAAAGAAAACATTGAAGACAGCAGAGTGGTTTTTACCTCCAGTCATCAGTTCCACTTCACCCTTGCAAGATTCACATCTGTGCACTGTAGGCATTGCTTGGAATCCACTGTTTAATTGGAAATTTTCCTTTGGATAACTTTTAGCAGTGCCGACAGCAAGCTGGAGTGGTTCCCTCGTTTTTTTGAATGAGTACGTCCCTGTTTCCTGGCCATGTAAATGGACAGGAATCCTTTCTGGGGTCAGCATTTTGTTCTTTGCTGACGGCAACAGAGTCCTGGAACTCCTGGATGCTTTCATAGCACACCAAAAACGATTCTTAATTGGACACATTGTTAAGTTTCCTGAGAACATTTGTCATATTTCCCAGACAATTCATTTCAACTCATTCGCTCCTTTATATTTTGATTTCTTTGGTTTTCCTGATAACCTGTTAGAGATTTTACTGTGGCACTATCAGATTTTTTTTCCTTTTTTTTTCTTTTCATTCTGACTCTTAGGATCACATCTTGCTTCCTCTATGGAAGCTTCCAACTTACAGGATGTTTCTGCTACACTTTCATGACTATTTCAAATATCCCAAGCCCTTCTACACAAGGAGGCCTGAATGTCCTGAACATAGTGTCATGCTTTCATTGTAGATTAGAATATTTACTCTATTTTCTTAAAAACAAAAATAAAATAATAAAAGAGAGGCAGAGGGAAGAGACAGGAGCAAGGATGGAGAAATTATTTTGTTAAGGAAGCTCAACACAACTTTAAGGGCCTTCTGGAATGAATCCTTTTAAAACCAGCCTTTTACGACCTTGATTATGCAGGCTGCATCTTCCCGTTAATAATTTCCTCCCACAGAGTGATTTGGAATTACATGATCTGTGGCATGGAGCTGTATAACAAGCAAGACACTCAAAAGTAGAAGTTTTTTATCAAGAAACTGAGCTTTCCTTTGATTAGAAAAGCAATTCTGTAGCCATTAGTCTAACACATCAAATCTTGGGAAGTAGATACAAAACTCAGCAAAACAGGGGCAAATAGCCACAAAACTCTCAACTTTATGGACAGTGTCTTGTTTTGACAGCTGCATAAACTTATAACAAAGTCAGAGAAATACAAAAATGGAGGTTTTGGGGATTGTACTTTTTTAAAATTTATTTTCAGTTCACTGCAGAAAAAAGCTGGACCTGTGAGAATGTATAATTTCCTCTCCTTTGTGCAGTAGTTCCCACCCCATCATGGTATATTAAGCACACATTGCCAATAAAGACTGCTTGAGTCATACACAAAACCAGTGGAAAATGCTCAAGACTGAAGTAAAATTTTCTAAATCATGAACTGTTAACTTTAACACTCATGTTCTTTGCTACAACTTGAATGCCTGCTAAATGGATGCCACAGCTTTCATCACCAGCTCCTGCAGTAATCCGTCTGTTTAATGATCCTGATTTAAAAATCGTTACAGTTAACAACTCCTGGTATTTTACTTTCAGGATTTTGGCATTCAGAACTGCTTAAATGAAACAGTTCAATCTTCTAAGTGACAATAATAGTTTTCATTATACCAACCTGCAGGACTTCCATTCTGCTACATTTTGATATATTACGGCCCTGCTCTGCTATGATCATTAACATTGTATTAAAAATACACTTAATCTTTGTCAGAAAGCTCATCAAATATTGAATTTTTTGTTTGGAAATTTAACTTTCTTCGTGGGAATCACTCTTCCTCCTCCCACGTTGGACATGGGCTAGAGTTTAGCTTAAATCTAAGGGTCTGACTGGATCATGGTGCTATTGCAAGTGTGTACAACAGTGCATTAAAGCTGCCAATTGTTAGATTAATACATCGATACTACTCAGTAATCTCTGTATTATTAGATAAAAAATAATTAAAATAGGAAGGACTTGGTTAAAGTGGTGTTCTTGAAGCCTGTCAAAGGAGCTACATTTTCCTGCTTTCATGATTTTATAGCAAAAAGAGAAGGAGAGGAAAAAGTCAAAACAATTTGCCACTCAGTCACCAGAAAAGGAGGAGACAGCATTCTGTTTTCTGCATAATTGCAGCATCTATCTGTCCATCCAGCAGTTCAGTTGAATTTGACAAATGAGCAATGGTCTTACAGAAAATAAATTACCAGGAATGCTATGAAAACTTGGAGCTACACAGCTCCAAACAGACACAGTTCCATTTATTCTTTCCTACCTCTTGCTGATTAATAGATATGGAACAGAAATGACTGAAAGTACTAAGAAACAGTTGTGTTTGATGGAGAGGAAAAGAAAGAGCATCACGTAGAAGATGAAAATTAAGAGGGGGATGGAAGAAGAAGAGAGAAAGAATCAGCAGCTTTGACGTTTTCTTTTAATTGGGGACTATTTGAATCAAACCATGGTACAGCAATTTTCCAAGCACAGGAATAGGACAAGTGATAACAGACGTACAGAATGTCTTTAATACAAAAAGGTTTTTTTGTAGAAAAAAACAGAAAGGGTGGTCAGGCCTTCGCAGGGCCTGCCCAGGGAGGTTTGGAGTCCCCATCCCTGGAGGTGTCCCAGGAAGGCCTGGAGGTGGCACTCAGAGCTCTGGGCTGGGGACAAGGTGGGCATCAGGCACAGCCTGGACTGGATGGCCTTGGAGGGCTTTTCCAACCTTAATGATTCTGGGATTCTGTAAGAGTGGACTTCCGTGACCACGTAGAACTGAAAAGGCCTTGGGAATTCCATGCCCAGCTGCTGTAGATGTAGAAGGGGCTCTCTAGGTGTGTGTTATGTGTTTCTGTAACACATCCAACCAGTGATCCTCTGCACTGAGGCTGTCCCAGACCCCTGTGGTCTACCCCCATTCTCATGGATCTCATTTATGTGCTTAAAAGGATCTTGGCAAAGGGCCATCAGCTTTTGTGTCGGCAGTTAAGCTCCAGAGGCCACGGAGAGAGAAATATCCTGAAATCCTTGGAGCTTCAAGTTTCTGGAGAGCTCTGTACCTGCTCCCTGTAACTCAGTGTAGCCAACACTACATTTAGAAGCTGTCTGTGCAGTCCTACTACACATTAGTATTTTATGTGCTAGAATATGAGAATTAGAGACAAGTTACTTTTGCTGATACCTTGTTCCTGCAGATATTCCAAGGAATAGAGCTCACACATAGGAAGGCTACACAAAGTGCCAACTGTTTCATAAGCACCTGCTATAAGCAATTTCAGCCTCATCCAAAAAATGTAACTTAAACTGGTAAAAAAAAAATCACAGTTGTCAATTCTAATTATTCATCTCAAAGTGAATCTTGGCTTCATATTAATTTTCTTTTCATCGATGAATCAGTCTAGTTAAATCTCTTAATTATCATTTACTTCAAAAAATGAAATGTTATTTAGGTAACAGTTCTTTCAATTCTAAGATAACAGTGTATGTAGACTTTAACATAATTTGAGCATATGATCCAAAATATATGTAAGTATTTCATTAGAGTTTGGTTTAGGGCATACCATAAGTTTTTATGCTAAGGAAATTGAAATAAATTGAATAAAGAAATTAACTCATTACAGTGACTGTGTCATTGGAGGCTGACTGCAAGGTTAAAATTCCTGCTAAAAGCCTATGGGAGACCAAATGGCATTCCCTGGATTCTACTTAGATTATTCATACTATATGTCATACACCTATAACCCACCCTGGTAACAGCCTCAGCTGACTCAGTGGCTGAAATCCGGCTGCTAATGGATAAATAATCAAACCAAATCACCCTTCATTTATCCTTGGAGCAAAGCCAGGATTTGAATGTCACAGGATTTTGACCTGACCCCGTAAACTGAAGCAGTGGTAAAGAACATTTTCATGTGATCAAGGAGAACGTGGTACTTCTAGAACAGCACAATGAAGGTAGCCACAACTGATTGGCTACAAACAATACTTAAACAGACAGGGAGAAGAGTTAAAGACTGAGATGTTGATTTGGGTTGGTTTTGTTCAATCTGCCGCACAAAGATGTGTCACAACACAAGAGTTTCAGATTAATTTTGTATCTCATCTTCCTACTTTGATAAAGTGAATAATCAGGTTTATGTGTTCCTTGCTCTCTGGCCCTGCTCTCTGTCCTTCTGTACTCTGGAAAAAGTTCTGAGGTAGCACTGGTCAGAGTGACCTGGGGAAACTCAGAACACAAGTTCACAGATTAGTGAGATTTATTTTAAAATTTTAAATCACACTTAAAAATTTCTTTTCAAACCAAAATAGAGCAACAGCACTGTGTACTCAAATTACGAACCTTGTTGTCTCCTCCTAAATACAGAATATTATTTTGATTCACTGCATAAAGAATCAAAACCTATTCCCAATTCTGAAGGCTTAATTGTTCAGCAAAGAGTTCATTAGCTGTGAAGCTGATTTTTTCTTCTCTCCTGTAGCTACAAAGGGCTCTCCCTACAGCTATGGCAGCTTTGCTGTTTTTCACCTTTGTCTGTCCCCAAAACTCTTACCTGGCCAGCAGAGCATGGGAAGGTTATGCAGTCACCAGATCAATAACTAAGCGACTCTTTAGGGACACAGAGTGGAGGAGGCTGAAACATCAACAGAGCACCACCTAACCACAGATTTCCTCAGATTTCAGCACTTGTTGCACTTCTTGATGCATAACTCACCGGGAAATACAGTACCCTAGGAACAGGATTGTCCCACAAAGGTTTATTCAGCAAAGGGTTTTCGACATAAAACTGCTGAGTGTTATCTTTGAATGAATCAAGGAAAAAAAAAAAGCAATCCACCAGTCTCAAGTTTTGTATTATTTACAATATTGCATATCAGAGAATTAATTCCCCAAGGCAAAATTAAGAGATTGTGCATAGAAGTTTATTCAGCAGGAGAAAAATGCAACATTACAGATGAGAGTACAATGGGAAATCCAGATGTGCAATTCACTTGGAAAGATTGATAGGAATGCCTTGAGAAAGCTGACCTGATGATGAATTCACACGAGAAAACAGTGGTTAAGTAGATAAAACTGGAGATAAAATTCTCTACCTGTGTTTGGCAAAAGATCTTGAAATCCGGTGGCTGCTTCTGCCTCTTTTTTGCTGGGTTTTGAGAACCTGCCTGAGAAGGTAAGCCCTGACTAGACTTTTTACCAGGTTTTTCATCTTCCAGATCTAGAAGGAAGAGGAACACTGCTTCTTTCATGAAAAATCTCCTAAAGCCTTATGTTTGTGCAGGCATTGTTTCCTCCAGTCTCTGTGCTAAGAGAAGAGGTGAAGAGGTGGGTTGGCTTTATTTTTTATGACTTTATTCTAGTTACTACCATCTGGAAACATCTAAACCACCAGTGACAGAATCAGCAGGGTACACAAAAAGCAGCAAAGTGGTAAACAGCTACAACAGTGGTTTTTTGCAGGTTAATCCTGATGTCTGAAAAAACAGCCCAATTCATACAAGCTGCATGTTAACAGAGCTGAGCATCCACGGGCAGGAAATAAAAGACATTCAAACAGAAAGGGAACACCCTGGGAAAGACAGACCCTGCCTGGTCTTAATGTTGCACCGATTGAGCAATTCACAGTTCAAACCTAAAGGAAACAAATATTTTCAGTCCTCTGCCAAGGAATATTTCTCGTGGATTGGGTGTTGCCATGTTTAAAATCATGCTTGGAGAATGGAGCAGGCTAAGAGAGGGAGATGATGTTATATAAGCATTGCAGAAAAATCCTTGTAGTGAAAGATTGAAAGAGTTCAATCTATTTAGCTTTTGAAAAGGAAGATTGAAAGCAATTAAAAACTGTTGTTGTATAGGCACATTTATGAGGCGAAAACATCAGTTACAAAAGGGCTCTACAACTAAGCACAGAACAGCACAACATGAAAAGTGAAGGCTGGCAAATAAAAGCTGTTAAAAACAATTGGCTTTAACAGTGACTGTGATAGAATAACAGCGCCAAACTATCGAGGGAAAGAGAGAATTTTCCATCTCTTCAAGAGTACAGATTGCATGCCAAGAGAAATTCAGCCACACAGAAATTCATATGATCAAGGCAGAGTCATTAGGGTAAGCATATGACAAACTTAAAAAGGTAATTTCAGGCAAGAGACGTCTGCTAAACTATAAAATATACATCTGAACAGTCTGCCCAGGTCTGAATGTGAGAAGCTGCTTTAATGAATCCATGGACACAAAATATAAATCATTTACCAGATAAGTAAGACTTGTGAGTAGCCAAAATGCAGAAATAATTTTGATGTCCAGAACCAAACCAGGATGTTTCAGAATCACAGAATGGTTTGTGTTGGAAGGGGCTTCAAAGATTGCAACCCTCCTGGCATTTTTTCCATTAAAATAACTGAAAAATGCCCACTAATTTGGCATGAACATGTTATTATTTTCTCTTTTGGGAAACACATCTTTTCTTTCTTTTTTTTTTTTTTTTTTAACAATTAACATGAACTTTTAAACAGCTGTTTACTGTGTTCACATTTATTTACATACATCATCTCTTCACAAGGCAGGTGCTGGCTTGGGATTTCAGTCAAAAAGCAAGAATTCACTTCATATTTCCTCTCCATATGCTTGTTTGGTTGTTGTGAAACTTTTCAGGACCAAAAAGAAATGAGTAAGGAAAAAATATCTATTAAAGTAAACCAAGGCTGCATATTTGACATAAATCAGGAGTTATTAGCACATCATAAGTACTTTGGGATATCATTATATACCAGTGATACAAGAAACAAGATTCTGTTGGGTCCTACACTGATTTTTTTTCCAACTATGCTGCTGACTAAGACATAAAGGGACAGGAGGAGAGGGAATGGCCTCAGGCTGGGCCAGGGGAGCTCAGGGTGGACATCAGCAGGAATTTCTCCATGGAAAGGGTGCTCAGGCCTTGGCAGGGGCTGCCCAGGGAGGTTTGGAGTGCCCATCCCTGGAGGTGTCCCAGGAAGGCCTGGAGGTGGCACTCAGAGCTCTGGGCTGGGGACAAGGTGGGGATGGAGCACAGCTTGGACTGGATGGGCTGGGAGGGCTTTTTCAACCTAAACGATTTTGGGATTCTGTGATATACGACTTGCACAAGGAGGTTTCCCAGCTCCGACTGGTTTCATAACAAGAAAGGAAACTTCTCAGAGTACCTTCACCTTCACAGTCATAAAAAGTGATCCTTGGGCTAAAATTTTGCTCTGCCTTTAGCAAACAGAAGAAAGCTTATGGTGTATCTGCTTTCCCTAAAAATAGGGTAGGAAAAAATTAACATCTGAAAACAGTTAAAGATGCACATTTGTCCTTCACTGAGGAGCAAATAACAGACTGCTCAGCTTTAAACACATGGCCCTGAGTTCTCCCGACTTTGGGAAATGAAAGCCTTAAATCAGATTCACACTGATGGAAGTATCTGAGTGTAGAAATGAATACAAGACTAACGTCATACATTGAATTCACACTTCCTGGAGTGTCTCTTATGCATTTGTGGACCAAAGAAGAGATTAATTGTTCCACTTGTGGAAATTTCACTGGTGCCTGAATTTCAGAAAGGCAAATATTTAGGCAAGAAAAAAAAATTGCTGGCAATAAAAATTGGACACTTCTAAAGCCACTGGTAAAAGCCTCATCAGTATTCAGGTGAAAATAGAATACCTTCCTAAAAAGCAAACAAACGTCTCATACATCAGTATCAGTCACAGTTAGACAAGGAAAAGCAGTTCCTACTTCAGAAATTGTCCTAATCTTAAATGAAAATGTTTAAAAAAAATAAAGAAAATTAAAAAATGGAACAAGAAATCCCTACTGATTGGACATATCAGGAAAATGCTGACAGGCAATACATCATGTTTGACCCCGATAACCTCTGATCAAAATTTAAATTGTTCTCTGTAGAAATCATTATATTGTAATTATTTTCTTAAAGACTCATGATTATTTAAATGGCATAGGATTCATCACTAAGTGATATTCCCAGAATGAAAATGATTTCATCAGAATAATAATAATCTTGCTAGAAACATCAGTACAATAGAGAGTTTGTACCAAATCAAAAAAATTTAAAAATTAATACATCTGGTGCTGAAAATTTTTACCTGCACAGCATGGAGGAACACTGAGCTATGTAAATTGCTGCATCTAAGAATTTTAATAAGAAAAGTCTCTCTGATTGGTAGTCCTCACTTTAATATTATCAAGATCATCTTGATGACTTTTTTTTTTGACTCTGCTGTTTTTAGCTCCAATCCAAGGAACAGGAATTTGGCAAATCTATTTCCAAGGGCCTGGAGTGCCAGGACAAGGAGAAACGGCTTCAAACTGACAGAAAGTAGGTTTAGATTTGAGACTGGGAAGGAATTGTTCCCTGGGAGGGTGGGCAGGCCCTGGCACAGGGTGCCCAGAGCAGCTGTGGCTGCCCCTGGATCCCAGGCAGTGTCCAAGGCCAGGGTGGACACTGGGGGTTGGGGCAGCCTAGGACAGTGGGAGGTGTCCTCGCCCATGGCAGGGGTGGCACTGGATGGGCTTTAAGGTCCCTCCCAACCCAAACCATTCTGTTATTCTAGAACTCAAGATGAAGGAGTTTAACCTTTTTTGGGAGGAGATTATTTTAATTTCAGGTCAAATTTAGAGTAATACTTGAAAAATATAGAATGAAAGCTGTCAACATGTAAAATTACAGATCCATACCAACTTGCATGAATCCCATAGTCCTTTGCAGACTTACATTTTTAATCTTATCCAGTCTGTTTAAAAAAGGACCTTTTGGATAACCCACAGCTGCAGAAATGGCAAGAGCATTTGGAAATGTATACGTGACAGTCAAAAGAATGATAAACGAGGTTCGATTCGGCCAAGTACTGGTCCTGCTATTAGAACAAAGAACTCCGTAAGTTAGGACAGCCTTGGATGTGTGTGAGGGGTGTTTATATCTCATGAACAAAGTGACTTGGAAGCTCACAGAACACTGAGATCTCCAAGGAAATTTCCAGAAATAGAAGCAACCAGTATTTATTCAATGAGCTACTTATTTTTCCAAGAAGCAAACTAATAGCTCAGTTTAAATAAAGGGGCCATGAACAGTTGCTTGACAAGCTGTTGTCAAGAGAGATAATTCCTGATCTGGAGATGGGAGGAGTGCTCTCTGCAGGTATCAAGGACACACAGCATTTTTCATGGAAAGGCAGTGACCCTGGTACACAGGTAAAATTACACCACACAGAGTCCAGGTTAACTTGCCACTTCTTCCCCTGGATGTCTCAAAGATTCTTTATAAAGGCGTTTTTCTCACAGGAAATCTGAAAACTGAAGCCTGCTCATTAAGTTTCTTGCTTTCTGTGATTGCTTGGCTCTCATTGCAATTGAGGTAACTACCATTGCACACCTCCTGTTTTTTAATGATACTCTTAAAATCCCTATCAACAATCACTTTGTGGCTTTGCTAATCACTGTTCCAGTGGCTGCATTTCACCTTAGAGGTGGCTGGATTTCTGCAATGCTGGAACCATTCTTCCCTTGGTGCACTCACAAAACAGAAACCCCTCAAAATTGTCAAAACAAAAGAGACATAAAACTGGAGGCAGTTTTTCGTCTCTATAAAATACTCAAAGTATTTTCATTCTTGTCATTCTACAAAGCACAAGACCAGCATAATTACAACAATTTAATGTACAGCAGACCTGGAATAAAGTCTGCTTCAGGAATCTCTTGTGATTCACCTAACTGGGATTTGGAGCGCTTAATCCTATTTCTACCACCCTGGTACTCCTATCAGCTATGTTCTCTATTTTAGTTGCTTCCCAGGAGTGCAAAGCATTCTTAGTAGCTGTTTTTAGAAACTCTTGCTGCTCCACTGTCTCACAACAAAAAGTATTTTTGACAAAACTCTGTTGTGTACAAGAAAAACATTTACCTCCAGATGATCAAACCCACGGGAAGGCATGAGGTATTCTCCTCAGTATATTTGCCTTCCTCTGTTCCAGTCTTTCTGTGAGGTGTTATTTTTTGATAATATTCTCAGGTTCAAGCCACAAGAATTTGTACTTTGGCTCATTTCTGAAAGCAGGTAGCAGAAGTTGAATGAGGGCTGAATGATTTCTGTGCTGCTATTCACGGGTGGGGACCTGATGGAGGGGTCACCACAGGATCACACCCTGGATAAGGCTGGGAGGGACCTCTGGAGAGTTCCTAATCCACCCTCCTGCCCAGACCAGGGTCAGACAGAGTAGGTTGGTATCTCCAAGGATGGAGAACCCAAAATCCCACTGGACAACCTGTTCCAAGTTTGGCTGTCCTCACAGTGAAAAGCAGGGGGTTTTTTAGGTTTAAATGGACTTTCCTGCATTTCAGATTGCTCAGATTACCTCCTCTCCTTTCACTCTGTACCACTGAGAAGGGTTTGGCTCCATCTTCCTACCCCTGTCAGGTATTTACACACTCCTGCAATGTTCACAATTGCTATCAGCAAGAGATAAACAGGAAGGAAAAAAAATAACTGGAATTTCAGTTGCTTTAGTCCCTTCCTGCCCCATTGATTTGTTCTGCTTCTTATGGAACAATTTTACATAGCAGTACTGCCTGCAGACCTGAAATAGGCTGGAGGCTCCTCTGGGCTGGAGGTGAATAACAATTCCTCCTTTTCTATTCTGTGGAATAAACGGAATTGTAGCACAGGCTGAATAAACCACTGAGAAGAGAGGCAGAGTTCCTCCCTTTATGGCAATGAGGTGTTCCTATGCTCCTTCTCACCAGGTTGACAGAATGCACAAATAAGAGGAGCCTCAATTTCCCCTCTGCACAAGGAAGATTTTGACAATAAAATAATACCTTCTTCCATGAATTTTCAAATTTTCCATCAGAATAATGTATTTAAATTCAATTTATAAATGAGTTAAAATGGCAAAAAGGCAAAGAAAGTTTTGGTACCAGAAAATAAGGAATAGAGAGGGAACTTCAGGTATTTTAGCAGCTTGCTCACTGTCCTCCAGCCCCACAGTGGGATGAGGGAGAAAATATGAAGAACTAGAGTGGGAAAACTTGTGGGTCAAAATAAAGACAAGGAAATCACTTATCAAGTACTGGTGAGAGCAAACCAAACTCTCACCCCAAAGCTTCTCCTCTCCAGGCTGAGCAATCCCAACTCTCCCAGCCTTTCCTCCCAGCAGAGCTGCTCCATCCCTCTGATCATCCTGGAGCCTCCTCTGGGCTCTCCCCAGCAGCTCCAGGTCTTATGCAAGAACAGGAAGGAGCTTGGTGGATAAAAACAGGAATATTCACCTCTTGCTACAAAGGCAGCCTGGCCAAGTTGTGTGATTTACAGAACTCTAAACTCTTTAACAAAATTATTGTCCTTTACTCTTCTGACAAGCCTCTACTCATCTTAAGTTTGTTTTGCAGGAGTGCAGCAGCTCAGGGTCATTATGAGAAGCAGGGCAAGAGCAATAATGACCTTACGGCTCTATTGTACAGCTGCAAGGAAAGGAGAGAGCTTGTATCTGAAACCCTGAAAATTTCACATCATGAATTAAAGTTCTAGTGCAAGTCTGCATTTTTAAAGACTGAAAAAAAGCCCTGCTTTGGCACATGACACTAAAACTTTGAATTTCAGCATTTCTTCAAAGGCATTCACACATATAACAGGAAATAATTCTGTGCATATTTACTGAGCATTTATAGCAAGAGTCATCACTTCTTTTCTCTGTATCATCACAATATTCATTACAATGAATTTTAGTCTAGACAGTTTTTTCTCATGATTAAAAATGTTTATTCATAAAATAATTTCGTTTCACATTTGGGAACTTTGTATAATTCATTTGCATTAAATAACAGTTTTAGTGGCTTTAGAAAGGAAACAATTCTACTTATTTTCTGTATACACATCTCTTATAACAGGATTTGAATATTTAGGTCGCTATCATCTATAGCTGCTACCACCTTGGATTTCAGTGTAATTTATCAGGCTTTGTAAAAGTATCTCTGCAATACCTTGATTAAACAAACATTCCATTGCTAGATTAATCAGAGCTTTCATAATATTTCCACAGAATATTTATTTGAATTAGAACTGATTTTAACTAAGATACCTTCATGACCAAGGACTGCAGTAGGCATTTAATAAAACAAATACTTGACTGCTTTTTCTCTATGCTTAGACAGTATTGCAGCTCCTGCTGACTAGATTAGAAGTGGTGTTAAGGAAGATTTAGATTAATGAAACAACATGTAAAGTCGTGGGAGAATATATTAATAGAAAAACCACTCAGTTATCACACAATCTGTTCTTGTACTTGCCCAATAACACAGAGTTATTGTTCCCTTACACAAATGAGTGCAAGTGTGCTTGACTCTAAAGGCTTGGACCAAAGATTCTCGACATCAACAGAAAACTCTAGTGACTTCAAAGAGCTTTGCAGCAGAGTTCTAATCATCTGTGAGACAAACCTCCCTTGCAAAAAGATATTCGGTATCAGATCTGCTAATTTAGACCCCGACTATTACCCTTCAAACTAGGGTTTATGCTAAAAGCAGATCTGATAATTAACTGAACTGGACACCTAACTCTTTCCAGGAGTGCCAATGGTCTCTGCTTGTTCAGAACAAGGCTTAAGTCCAGGAGATCCAGACACAACCCTGTAACACTGGTGGCAGGTAGGGACACCAGGAATGAAGTCCCAGCCTGTTCCCATGGGGAAGAAACACACCCATTGAAGGAATAAACATTCCCCAGAATTAGGGTGCTTTTGATAAATTTAAATATACACTGACAAAGAAACACTCCTGATTTGCATCAGTCTATACCTTAATTCTTCTTGCTAGTTTCCATCTAAGTAGGCTTCACACCCCAATTAAGGTTCTTTTTTAGATCAAAGACAATCATTTCGTTAATCTGTAGTAACGGGACATGTTTATAGCCCTGTTTAAACCAGAACACCACTCAGAGTTGTGGTGTGTCCTCTGCTGTCTCAGTGATCCAGGGCAATATGAAATGTTGCTGGCAAATAAACTCTGACAGCCAGTGCTGTGCAGCTATTCTGACTGTCAGCCCTGGATTTCCCACAAGCTCTGAAGTACAGCCAGCACTGGGCACCCATTTTTACTGACCCAAAGCAAAGGACAGCCTTTTCTTACTCTTTCTGATACTCACACAGGTTCAGATCACAGAACTCTGCGATTCTACTTTATTCAAGTGCTTCTCTTTTTAGGAAAAATTGCCCTGCACTCCATGTAATTGCACTGCTCGGTGTGGCTGAGGAACTGGATTTGGACTATGAATAGAATATAGTCATCCTTAATATTTTCCCAGTTAATGAGCTCTATTAAAATAAACCTGCAGCTTCTTCCATTAGCTCTCCTCTCTACAGAAGAAGGGAAATGCAATCAAAACAGAAAAGGAAAAATTAGTTTTGGCTTCAAGGCATCTTTGTTTTTGTTTAGCTATGGCATCATCTAAAATCAGGAAACTATCAACATTCTAAGACTTAATCACCTTAAATGGTGAGTAATGTTACAGACTTGGGTGTCAATCTTGCTTCATCTTTTTATTCCAAAGGCCTTATTTTCAGCCATTGCAGTTCACCTCTGAGTGCCTTAGGTGAAGAGTTGTCAATGTGAAAGCATTTACCTTTGGCCAGATGGAAATATTCACCCATCGCTGTCAGATTTCTCTCATCTTAAACACTACTGTGGAAAAATGGAGAGAGACTGTTCTCCACTCAAACCCTTCTATCCACTTCCCTTTGGCTTTCTTCATTAACTTTGAGGAAGACAATTGCTTAGCTTATTTTTTAGTAATTCATTATATACAAGTATTACAGTGGCCTTTTCCCCTTCCTCCCCCCTGCTCCAAAAAAATAGTGCTAGAAATTACTGTGTGCTTTATTTTTTCCAATGTCCTCATTGTAAATCTTAAATTCGTTGATCCCTTCTCCATGCAGAGGCAAATTGTGACATATTTCTCTATTACTTTCAGTCACTTTTAGCTACAGGTAAATATCTAAAGAGCTTGAAACTGATGGTCCTAAAAAACCAGATGGGGATCTTTATGCTAATGGCAGAGGGTTTTGCTCTCACAAAGGCATGAGACACCCAGATTTTGGCAAGAAGCTGCCATGTACCCATGGGCTGGCTTAAGGAACTCATTCCAGCCATGCAGGACCCACTCCAAGGGTCCCGCTGCCAGCACCTGAGCTGGGACCAAGGCCCCTCCACAGCTGCTCTCCCCACACCCACACCCACACCCACACCCACACCCACACCCACACCCACACCCACAACCACACCCACACCCACACCCACACCAGGTTTCCCCACCAGCTCAGCCCTAGGATTCCCATGGCAGAGTCTCAGATGTCCTGATCTTCAAAATAATTTAATCTTGGTGCAACAACTTAATAACAAAATCGCAGCCTGAGCTGGTGCCCCAGTGTTGGTCAGTGCTTGCCGATCCTTAAATGTCTGCTCCTGCCTTTCCTTCTCTTCCAGCAGAGCAGAGTGTGGCACAATCCACACGTGGCAGTGCCCAGACAAATACCTGGGGAGCCTGGCCCCAAACTGCTCCACATCTGCCTTTATCCAGAAAGGAGGACAAGACACACTTGTTAGCACAGAGAAGAATCAAGCACATAATATCAAAAACTGGTGTCCTGGACATGGTTGGCACAGGTTAACCAGATTCATTCTGAGTTTGAAGTGAATTTTAAATTTGAGTGAGTGTAATGGATGAAAATCTCAAAGTCCAGCCTAGATCCAATGAAACTACATAGGCCTTGTTTTCAGTCTTGTCCTGCAGTATTTTACAGACTCACAGAATAACATGAGTTGGATATAAGAATAACCTGGAAGGACTCACCAGGATCATTGATCCAGCCCCTGTCCCTGCACAGACCCCCCTCCAATCCCACCTTGTGCATCCCTGGGAGTGCTGTCCAAATGCTCCTGGAGCTCTGGCAGCCTTGGGGCCGTGCCCATTCCCTGACCAGCCTGGGCAGTGCCCAGCTCCCCTGGGGGGAAGCAGAACCTTTCCCTGCTCTGCAGCCTGAGCCTGCCCTGGCCCAGCTCCAGCCGCTCCCTGGGTGCTGTCCCTGGCCCAGAGCAGAGATCAGTGCCTGCCCCTCCTCTCCCCCTCACAAGAAAGCTGCAGCCCCTGCTAAGCTCTCCTCTCAGTCTCCCCTTCTCCAGCTGAACAGATCAAGTGCCCTCAGCCATTCCTCATTCAGTTTCCCCTGCAGACCCTTCCCCATGCTCACCCTCCTCTAAGCCAGTCGAAGACGTGGCAGTAGCTGATGGCTTCCTTGCCAGTTGCCGTCTGCAATTTGCATTGTTTAGGCACAGGCCTAAACTGGTGAGATCTGGCAAATGTGCGTGCAATTGCTGCTGCAGGAGAGGCAGTGCTGGCAGGGAAGAGCAGGTTAGCAGGGTGCCAAAACCAGTGATGGTAAAAGGGTCGCATTGACAGCACACTTCCTCCTCTTCCTCACCGGAGCTCAAACACAAAGCTCCGGGAGCCAACAGAAGCAAAATATTCCCTTAGCAGAGGTCGGGCTCCTTCAAACTTTTAAGAAGCTCCAGGTCTGCCTGCATGGAGCTGCTTCAGAGCCCAGGAGTTCTCAGGTGTGCAGGAGAAATTAATCAAGACTTCAGGAAACAGATCTGCAGTGGACAGTGGGAAGGGCTAGCAAATGCTTTTACAAAGGCAGTTCATATTGACGCTACAGTTTCTCTCTGGCATATTAATCCACACACCAGCAACTGAGAAATGAGACCTCAATTCCAGTTTGGATCATCTGGCCTGGGCTTCCACATGCATAAGAAGTGCTGTGATAGTTCTCTATAGCAGCTTAATTTCAAAATCGCTGAAGCCTGAAAGCCTCAAATCAGTTTTCCCTTTCTGAAACAGAAAATAAAACTTCAAGATCCAACTGCTGAAAAGCTTCCCTAAATCTCCTGGGAATGACAGTGCAGTTTTATACAGCAACAACAGCCATCATGCGCATAATTCTTAATTAGAATAAAGCCTTGGCCATAGAAGATAGAATATGTTTTATGTGCAACCTTTCTTACTGTTAATCTTAAAAAAAATTATATTTAAAAATTACTCTATTCCATACAGAGTACTAAATGTCCTAAAGCACACAGCACACTGATAGTAAATATTGAATTTGAGGGGTGGAGGACAAAAACTTGAAGTAGCCTTCCCCCTGAACATTTCAAAGACAAGTCATAAGTAGAAGTTCGAAGGTACCAACACTATCCAACAGCAAAAAAAGTGTTTGGCAAGGTCAGACTGTTTCTTGAAGCAGCATTTAAACACTGGTTTTACTGAAACTTGAGAAAGTTGCTTAGACAAGGCACAACAGAGTATTAAGAAATTAAAAAAGCCTTAAGTAGAAAAAGCTTTTCCTCACAGGGAGCATGAAAACAAAATTGATTCTGCAATTGACCTGAGATATTTGAATTGATGGAATTAAACCTAGTGTGTCCTCAGGAAAATTATGTAGCATAGTTTTCCAATATTAGTGTGTCATCTAATTATCTTTCTAAAAATGCATAAATCACCATTTTACCCAAATGCTTTCCAAAAATCTGGTTATCAGCAACACTCCCACACGGTGCTGGCTCAGGTCAAAGCCCCATTTATTTTGATTGCTCAACTATCCCAGTTCCAACTGGTTGTTTAGGAAAGAGGATAATAAAAAAAAAGAGTAAGTAGCTGAAAAGTTCTCTCTCAACAATTTACACTGAGGAGGTTTCCTCAGCCAGGTGTGCTTTTATTTTCATAGCTCTTGATGGATTTCTTCTCCACAATTCAGAGTCACCTTGAAATCCAAATAAATTATTAGCTGCTGTACCTCCTGCAGCAAGGGATTTCAGTGCTTAACAAGGTAAATGTTAAATTTTAAGATATTTTAAATTAATAAATTATATTATTTAAATTAATATATATTCCTGATGAGGAATGTTCAGCTCTTCCTCTCAGTCTGTCTGCATTCAGCCTGTACTTGAAAAAAGAAAATTAATCCCCCTTTTTTTAAAAAAATAAGGTTACCCAACTGTGCATGTATTTAAAAATCTGCTACTGCTGTGCAAGAGTAGATTCAAGAATAGGCAAAATGCAACATTTTTGACTGTAACAAAGTGTAACACCTCAACAAGGTGAAATGAATGATTTTCAGGCTGATTAATGCTTTGGCCTTTAGTTTTGAGAAATTCCTCTGTTATGCCCTGACTTGCCTGAAGATGGTACTGGCATCACACAGAGCTTCCTCCCAGCTCCGAAGCACCACAGCACAGCTCAAACACCTCCCCTTGTCATCCTCAGTGCAGAGCTGAAACCATCTCAGGCAGCTGTTCTGAATATTTTAATCCTGTTTCTTCTCTAATTTACAGTAATTTAAATATAAAATAATAAGTTCTTCATGGTGCATTATTGTGCAAATAGCATGTAATGAACCTATTTTTCTGCAGCTCTAACTTAGCTTCCCAGAGTGAGCATTGCTACGGGTGGGAAAATAATGGAAGTTTCAGTTCTGTATCCAAACCTTTAAAAATGGAGAGTGGCTTGGTTGACTTTTAACAGAACTTGAGGATGGAAAAGGAGAGAGAAAATGGTGAGGGGAAAACCATCCTTGCCTTGGGGCAGCCTGCAATGCATCACTTACCACAAAATAAACTATTTAATGCAAAAACACTGCACAAAACCACTGAAAAATGCTGTTTGGAGGAAGAAATTAAGAAATACTTAAATTGAAAAGGTTATTTTTTCATAACAGTATTTCACTTTGAAACAGATAATGAAACACTAACCACTTTCTTATATCTGGAAAGATTTGCTAATTTTTTTTTAAAGGAACTAAATCTTTCTTATTTAGGGGCAGGAAAACTGAGAGGAGTGATGTATATATTATATATGTGTATGATGCAGGTTATATATAAGTTATGGATGAAAAACATAACTTAGAGTCAACTGATGTCACTGAGCTTAAATGGCTTTGAATTTACATTTTTTCAGCTTTCATCTTCTCACTCTTTATACAAATTTGATAATTTTAACCTTTTATTTTTTTATATAATTGATTGATGTGCCAACAGAATATGAGCTTGTTTTAAGGCTGAAGAAATCCACAAAAAAAAATCCTGAATGTCCTAATCTTCCAATAATGAAAATGTAAAGGATTTTTTGTTTAAGCTAAAAAAAAAGAAATAGATTTGTATGTGCCAGGCAGCATCCCAGAGTCTAATGGGAAATCTCTTTAGTGCTGCTGGAGACAAATGATACGAGGTCTTGAGTGACAGGCTGTGTTCACCTTGTGCTGAAAACTGAGAGTGTGAGGGAATATTCTAATGTCTACTCAAATGAGTGGACAGCCTTGTCTGGATCAAGATGCTTTTTGTGCTGTAAAGTGTCTCATTTTTGAGTATCAAAGATGATCTTGTTTATACACACGTGAAGCTGAATAGAAAAGCCAAACAAACCAACAATCCAACATATCAAGGGATGGGGTAGAAAACAAAAAAATTATCCACATTTTATAAGTTTCTACTCTGGTGGCAATGAAGTTTCACCTTGGAAAGAACAACTGTATTATAACAGAGAGCAGACTCAACTAACCTAATCCAAAACACCTAGGCAAAAAACCCGCCAAAAACTAAAGCTGATTCTATGCATTATTATCTTCACTGACTTCAGGGACTTCACTGGCCACTGAATAACCCATTTATATATAACGGCCAAATTTTTCTAATAAAAAGCCAAAAATACACCATGAATTTTCACAAAGATTCATAGATGTATAATAAAGACTTAGGAACATTTCCTTGCAATGACAGGACAGGGGGAATGGCTTCCCAGTGCCAGAGGGCAGGGCTGGATGGGATATTGGGCAGGAATTGTTCCCTGGGAGGGTGGGCAGGTCCTGGCACAGGGTGCCCAGAGCAGCTGTGGCTGCCCCTGGATCCCTGGCAGTGTCCAAGGCCAGGTTGGACACTGGGGCTTGGAGCAGCATGGGACAGTGGAAGGTGTCCCATGGGTATTAAGGTCCTTTTCAACCCAAACTATTCTGGGATTCCATGATTCTATGAAGTCTTTAGAGAGCCGTTGTGGAATCTAAATGTGGATCTTCCAAATTAGGAGTAAAGTCAGGAAAAGACATAAACTGTAAGCCTTTAAGGGTTGATTTTTGAGTACCATCACACAGAGATTGATACAATACCTTCCCCTTCTGAGGTGACCCCACAGACTAGAAATAAAAATTAAATAAAATTAATTGAGCTCCCCATGAAACTTGGAGGAAGGGTCAAATTTTTTTTTTCTCCCAGTCAGTAGTGAGACACACCATCACAAAAACCACCCAGAAAATAGACCTTGACCTTTCCCGTAATCCAGCTCTCTGCATCAATTTCCATTCCAGTTCTGTTTTCATAAAGATTAAACAGAAGAACTGGGTGGCAACTGCATCTGCTGCCAAACTTGTAGCCAACACAAGTCTGAGATTACCCCTTAGCTACTGAATAATCCTTCCCTATATCTTACCAAATATCTGAAGGATTTCATGCTTCTGTGGTGATAAATTTCGGGATTTTTTTCCATGTTGTCTATTTTTCATTCTTTCAGTGTTGCTGAATGGAGCAAAGCTTTTCCATTTGAATGCCAAAATGGTAACATTATGCAACTATGTAAGTTTTGAGTACCCAAGTGGGATCCTGAATATTAAGGGTTTTTTGAAAAATGTTCTATTGGACCAATTATTAATTGCCCTGATTTAAACACTTCTTATTGATCTTTTGTGTCCTATTAGAATAATCATTTTTCCACCAGAATCTTCCACCTTTCCTTCATTTTATGTGACCTAAAATCTGTTCTTCAGCAGAGAACACATTATCACTTGCCTATTTTCTTCTTATTTGTGAACTTATATTTTTGGTTGATATTTTTGTTTGCTTGCATCTCCTTTGAAATTTGAATTCTTGGTCACTGAGATTGCTGTGATGTAGCTTCAGCTCAGCTGCACCTCACATTTTTCTGAAAGACAGGTTACAGAATATAATGGTTCAGTGTGAACCACAAAGGTTATTTGCTGTTCTTTGCAACATGTGCCCAGAAAGTCTTCTCAAAATACTTGTTTGTTTAAAAGACGGTTTGAGAGGTTTTGTTATTGCTGCATGCATCTCCCATAATGGGGATCTCATCTTTTCAGACCTTGTGTGCTTTAAATGGATCTGTTCCGGAAGCATTTCTCTGAGTTATTGATAGCTCTAAATTAACACTATAATAACTGGAAATAGCTCTGACCTCCTGTGCTTTTGTGATTTGCCTGGAGAGTCTCCACAGAGGACAGCATGGACAGGAGAGCTGTGCTCTTGGACACATATTTCTTCCCTTCCCTTCCCTTCCCTTCCCTTCCCTTCCCTTCCCTT
>VZTD01003533.1:36207-72690 GCA_013397725.1 Rhagologus leucostigma
TTTTTTTTTTTAATGTTCTCTGACTGTGTTCTCAGTTTTGGGGAGGAAAGGGAGGAAACAGAAGAGCACTAGAGAAAAGGATGATCCCTGCCTTGAAAATTTAAAATCTGATGAGAAAGAAAGAGGACAGAACTAACTGGTGGTCTCAGAGGACGGAGAAAAATTTATGATAGGGTAAGGAGGAAGGAAAGTCTGTGTCGCTTTTCAAAGCAACTTTATCTGGAGCTCTGATGTCCAGAATAGCTTGTGCCAGTCTTCAGAACTGGAACCAGTAAAGCTCTGCAAGAATCAGACAATACCAGAATGGTTTGGGTTGGAAGGGACCTTCAAGTTCATCCAGTTCCACCCCTGCCACGGGCAGGGACACCTTCCACTATCCCAGGCTGCTCCCAGCCCGAGTGTCCAGCCTGACCGTGGACACTGCCAGGGATCCAGGGGCAAGTCCTGTCCTTGTCTCAAATATTCCTGACATGCTCAATGTGCTCCCTACAACATCCTGTATAAAGCAGCTCTTCACATGATAATCTTCCATACATATAAAGTGATTTAACAGTTTCAGATATGTTCCACAGATAAAGCCATGATGGCAATAAAACAGTGCAGAAAAAGGCTCCCAAACCTGACATAAAACTGGATTTATTTGCTGTATTCTGCACACTTCCTGCTGTTATGCCACTCCAGGCTATAGAAGCTGCTGCTTATTCACAAGTATGAAATGCTTATGCAAGAATGCACCACTGCTCCCAGACAAGATGCAAACAGTTTTCCTCAGAAGGGGTGTTTAATGATATGTGGATTTTTATGGAAAAGGCAAAATACAGACTTTCCCTTTGATAAGTTCTGGGTGAGAAGCAATACAATTATTTTTATTTTTTACAGATTTTCTTCTCCAGACAGAGTAGCCAGGGTGTGTGTCCCTTTAATATATTATTTTCTCTAATAATACCCAGTTTTGAGAGGCTTACTCCCACTCCTGGGAAGTGCAGTTGTTAGTACTTCTTCAGGATCACTATGGCTTTATCTTAGTTCTGAAGGAGAGTATCATTAGAGCTCTTTGAATAATTTATTTTTTGATTCAGGTACTGAACCAGGCAATAAAAACTAAGAAAAATTATGCAGATCAAATTAAAACTAAAACTTGCCACTTTTTCCCCATCAGTTCTAGAACTTCAGAAGTTTAATTGATTTTGCTCTGCAATGTGAAATGGCTCCATTTTGTTTCAGGGATCTCTTTGAAAAGCCAAGGAAAATAGAGAGGTAAAATGCTTAAACTGTGGGTAGATGAAATTCTGGTTGTATTTTAGTGTTGGCTCAAAAGTCAGTCTAAGGCAGAGTAAGAGAGGAGATTGAATCTAAACCATCACCTTTAGGGAATTGTCAGCCTTGTTGATTTTGTCTCTGCTTTACTAATTAATTATTTTATCTCTGAACACAATTTTGCTGAACTTTGCAAGTAGCTGGCACTCATTGAATTCAGAGAAAAAATCCAGAATAAAACTACAAAAGGTCTTGTAGGAAAGCTGTAAAGAAGATTTACAGAGACCAGGCAAATGCATGAACAGGTAACAGTTACTAACAGCTGAGCTTTGCCATCCAAATACATATAAATGTCAAATAATCAAGAGATCTGTCTCGTTTGTGAGCCTCAGTGAGTTAACTGTTCAGAACTGGGCTGGCATCAGCTCACAACCTACTGAGAGTGATGCTGGAACATCACCTTGTAGCATTCCATGACTATCTTTTCTTCAGAAATCTCTCTTAGCAGCATTTTACTCTTTTAAATCAGAGAAATCAGACATTTAGGAACATTGTTAATTCTTGTTCTCTAATTACAGCATGAGCTAAGTGACATATGGGTGCTTAACAGATGAGAACAGCTTGTGGGCAAAGACCTTGGAATTGGGTCTTTGAAGAAATTAATGGTTTTCAGGGTGCTTGTGTTAACTAAATCACAATAAAGAAAACATGCGTTAGAAAATACGTACACCTCTCACCTTCCATGGAATCCTAGGATGGTTTGGGTTGGAAGGAACCTTAAGGATCATCCAGTTCCACCCCCTGCCATGGGCAGGGACACCTTCCACTGTCCCAGGCTGCTCCAAGCCCCAATGTCCAGCCTGGCCTTGGACACTGCCAGGGATCCAGGGGCAGCCACAGCTGCTCTGGGCACTCTGTGCCAGGGCCTGCCCACCCTCCCAGGGAACAATTCCTGCCCAATATCCCATCCAGCCCTGCCCTCTGGCACTGGGAAGCCATTCCCTGTGTCCTGTCCCTCCAGCCCTTGGACATCCTCTCTCTCCATCTTTCCTGCAGCTCCTTCAGGCCCTGCAAGGCCACACTGAGGTCACCCCAGAGCTTCTCCTCTCCAGGCTGAACAATCCCAGCTCTCTCAGCCTTTCCTCCCACCAGAGCTGCTCCATCCCTCTGCTCATCCTGGTGCCTCCTCTGGGCTCTCTGCAGCAGCTCCAGATCCTTCCTGTGCTGGGCCCCAGGGCTGGAGGCAGCATTTTGGTCACAAAAATCTCCCAGATTTAGGCAAGGGGATGACGTGAGTTGTTTCTAGAGTTTGTTGATTAGCTGTTGGTACCTGTGAATGTGCCAGCACTTGTTAATTCATTTGAATAGAGAACAGAAAAAACCCTTTTTCTTTCTTTTTTTTAAATGTTTGATGCAGTATGTCAGTTAACACAGTCACAATAAAAAAAATGGATCAAACACCAAAATAGTTGGTTTGTTTGCCAGTCAGAGAACAATGCCAGTTGTTAGCATTGGAATTATTATTGAGCCATTTGACATGTGTACAAAAAAGACTGTGCATTCTTGACTTGCCTTGCCATCAGCAAATAGAATTACTTAATAGGATTACTATTGAGTTATATTATACATTTTTATTTCAGTTACAGCCTTTGTACATTACCTCTCTTTGTACTTTACACATGTAACTATATTATTAAAATGAAAAATAAAACATTGACGTGCAGGCTGCTTCATTAAAAAATATTTATGTGGTATATTTCAAAAATATTTGGAAACTTGAACAATTATGGTAAAACAAAACTCCACATGCTAAAATTTATTTTGAATTGTTTCACAGAGTCCAAGTCTCATAGATTAGTGTGACTTGGAAGGGACTTAAAGGTCATCTCATTCCACCCCCTGCCATGGGCAGGGACACTTTCCACTGTCCCAGGCTGCTCCAAGCCCCAGTGTCCCACCTGGCCTTGGACACTGCCAGGGATGGGGCAGCCACATCTTATATCAACATTAAACCTGTTATTTATGCTATGTAGTTAAAAAGTACGGATCAATCAAATTCATTATTTGAAAGATCATTATTTCTATTGGTCTGACCCAAAGGAAATCAGAGCAAAAATGGAATGTTGCTCATAAGAAGGAGAGAACACTGAAATTACTCGACAGTGAATGGGCACTGTGTGGGGGATGTTCCTCTCAGGATGTCTGACCGTGGTTGTGTTTTTAAGCTGAAAGCTGGTAATAGCTACCATTTGAATTTTTGGCAAATAATTTGTTGCATCTGTAGTTGTTCACATGCACCATTAACTGCCAGGGAAAATATGGAAAAAATTCCTCTCTTTTGCAGGGCATTTCATAGCTCTTCTGCTATAAGACTTACTACTACTCTAAGCTATGAAAAATTTCCCAATTCCGAAGTATTTCCAATTCTCCAAGAAAACAAAAGTCCAATTGTACCTGTTGGAATTCTTCACAGTGGTTAGAAGCAACCATCGCTTCTGTTTACAGTATAGGATTATAAATTATATTGAAATATCATTCAGTTAGAGTCATCCTCCAATACTGCAAAGAGATGGATGGTCTCCAGGGTAAGGTTGTCATAAAAAGGAAAATCAAACCAGCTGAATAATACAATAAGTCTGTGTATCAAGCCAGCTCAACTAAGCAGTGATAAGAACTGGGGCAGGCTTTGAGGAGCTGGCTGAAAAAAGATTTCATTTGTCTGAGTTGAGATCCTGCCCTGGTGTCCTATGTCATATCCTCCCACCATCCCTTTTCTACCAGCACCCCTCCAGGTGCTGTCAGGGGATTAGCAGGAGTCTGCCAGTTAAAATGCTTGAATGGATAAGTCAAGAGTACAAGTAAAGAGCCCATTTAATTTCTTTTTGGGTTTTTTATATGCCACAGAATTAACACACCTTTTGCATTTGGCTCTGTGATTACACATCTATTAAAGTTTAGGACACAACTGTGTAGTGCAGAGTTGAAATGGGACATAAATAGTAATGAGAATGGAAAAGAAGATGATTAAGGCCTTTGACAATATGAGGAGTTATCTTTAAACCTGTGACAACTGGTGCAACAGCTGGAGCCAAGTATCAGTTATTACCAGTGTCCTTACAATTTAAACACAAACCCCTGTCCACCTGCACAAAATAGAAGTTGCCCTGTGTTTGCTGCAGTGTTTTCTCTGTGACTTCATTTGCTCATGGATTTTAACAGCTTTTTGCACTCAGTCCACCAAGGTAACACAGAGTCCCAGAATCATTCAGGCTAGAAAAGCCCTTTGAACCCATCGAATCCAAGCTGTGCCCAGTCTCCACCTTGTCCCCAGCCCAGAGCACTGAGTGCCACCTCCAGGCCTTCCTGGCACACCTCCAGGGATGGGGACTTCAAACCTCCCTGGGCAGCCCCTGCCAAGGCCTGAGCACCCTTTGCATGGAGAAATTCTTGCTGATGTCCACCCTGAGCCTCTCCCGGCCCAGCCTGAGGCCATTCCCTCTCCTCCTGTTGCTGTTCCCTGGGAGCAGAGCCTGACCCCCCCGGCTGCCCCCTCCTGTCAGAGAGTTGTGCAGAGCCACAAGGTCCCCCCTGAGCCTCCTTTTCTCCAGGCTGAGCCCCTTTCCCAGCTCCCTCAGCCGCTCCTGGGGCTCCAGCCCCTTCCCCCGCTCCGTTCCCTTCCCTGAACACGCTCCAGCCCCTCCAGGCCTCTCTGTAAGTGAGAGGCCCAGAACTGGACACAGGACTTGGTGACTATAAAGAGTTATATTTTACAGACTTGTCTAATGCACATTCCTGAGTTAGTTCTGAATGAGTTTTGAGAAATAACTGAGATTACTAAAGCAGGTATCCAGTGACACCTTGGTGCACAAACATCCAGCTGATGATTCACCCACCCTGCACCTGCTGTGGTTTCTCTGGATGTCCTGGTTACACCGCTGCTTCCAAATCAGCACCGGGTACCTGTGCTCAGGGAGCTGCACCACACTGTGCACAAACACAGGTCAGGAGCAGCTGTGCTCAGTTTTGGGAAGCAGCTCTAGTGAGTTAAACACTTCAAACAACCCAATATATATATTTCCCACCGCTCCAGCTCAGCAGGAGCAAGGGCTGGAGCACCATGAGCAGCAGTTGTCAACACAAGCACACAGACACACTGCCAAAATCCACTACTCTCCCTTCTGTGCCCTTCCAAGGATAAGAACATGAAAAAATCCTCCTGTCAGGAACCTCAGGGCTTCGGTTTTGAGCTTCAAGCTCCAGGAGACACAAATTCCCATTCCATTTTACACAATTCTCTCCCCCACATTTGCCTATACAAAAGACATGTAAAACCATAAAACCCCCAATTTAAAAAAAAAAGTAATCAAAATAGCACATTTTGTGAGTAAAATTCAGCACACACCTTTGATGTGAAATCTGCTGTAATTTGAAAACCTAATGTAAAGCTTGCAACTGTTTCAGAAAGCATTACCCATGAGTGCTGGATAGGTATCAGTTTTAATCGCAAATTCTTTGCTTACAGGAGAAATGTTTGGTCATTATCAACACCCTGAACAGAAATGGGAAAGGACAAACTACAGTTTAAGATTTAATGGCTCTTTTATTTCAGATCAAAATTGAAGGTTTTGCATAGCATTTTTGGTCAAGTCCAACAGGTTTCTAAAATCAAAGGAATGAAATTCAAGTCCAGCATTATTCATAAAAAAAATATATACATATATATCTCTCAGCAAATGTCACTTTATATCTATTGAAATGACAAGACTATTTATTCCCATAGCAGGTCTGAGCTTTTTGATCATATACAGATCTCCTGGAGGAGGTGGACAAAGACAAAGGGCAAATATCCAAAAATTCCTGAGCGCCCAAGCGCACCTGAGCTGCGGATCACAACAGAGATGCAGCAGCCTAACTGCACAAGAAAAAACAATTCTAAAATTCCAATTCACATCCAGTCAAGACATAGGCTTCTACATTTTCATTTTGATTAATTTTAAAATCTTTACCTTTCTATCTGTGAGCAAAAATAAAAGTGTATGTGAATGAAAATGTCTGGAGGAAAGGAAATCAGTAACTGAAGCTGCCTTTAATCAGCAGCACTGAGGAATAAAATAGCTGCCAAAAAGCTGTTTCAGTGCATTGGAGTTACCAGTCCAGCCTGATGCCAGAGTGCCTCTGGCAATGTTGATTTGACACACTAGTAATGTCTGCAACTTGTTAGCAAGGGTTGTATTAAATCATCTTGTCACCAATTCTAGCTTTTATCAAGTTAACTTAAACAAATCCACTACTTAAAATAGAAAAGAATATTTTTTCCATAGAGTAAGTCTGGCTACAACATCTTGGAAATCTCATTTTCCTGTCTGTATCCAGCACCAGACTTGTGTGTGGAAGACAGAGGAAAAGATAAGCACCTTTATTTTTTTAATTTAAAAAAGTATAAAATGGTAACATGAAATTATTTTTCACTCCCAAACTTTAAAAGCACTGCCTTTTAAATAATGTTGATCTTAGCCAAAATGGGAAAGAAAAGCAGCTGGTGGGTGGTGCAAGATTTAACACCAAAAAAAAGCTCTCTACAAGAAACAATATTTTTAGAGAGTTTACACTTGGTACTGTCAGTCATGTTTTGAAATTTGGCACCTTTGATACTTTAGGGTTGCAAAATCAAATAAAATAAAACAATTAAGTGTAATAGTGGAGTCAAAGGATATATATGAAAGATGACACAAAACTCCACGTGGCAGCAGCAGATGGATTGATGGCATGACACAGCTGTCAGGGTGACTCAAACCCTGGAAAAACTGGAATTGCCAGAGAGGAGGGGCCCTGGCTTCCTAAGAGAGCACAAACTGCAGCACAGGCTCCTGAATGGACACATATCCACGTGTCTTAAAGTTTGTGAACTCTGGGAGAAGAGCAATCCACAATATTTGCTTTTATCTAAGCCCTTATATTACACAAAGGTGCAATCAAAATGCCTGGAAGTGTTTCAGCAGTTTCTAATTAAAATATATGAAAAGTATCCTGACATAAGCCTCTGCCTTCTTCATTAAAATAAACATAATTTCAGTAATTATAGTAGATTAAATCCTGTGTCTAAGATGTTTTTTCACTCCTAAATCTAAATTTAAGCTGCTAACAAATAACCTGATAAGAAACTAAAACTGAACACTTTTTTTTCAACCACTGTTGACTTTCTTAAACTAAATTAGTCTATTTTTGGCCAGTTTGGCAGATTGTAGTTCATCTCTCAGGGATATCAGTCTTTTGGGCAGAGCAACCCCAGACTGGGAAGAGTGGGATGCACAGCCATATTCCAGCAAACTTTATGGATACAGAGAGCTGCTCTGTCTCCTGGCTCTGAACTCAAGGTTTTTGGGTCAAGCTTGAGCTTCTTAAACTTTCAGAAAACTGGGAAAGTTAACGTAGCTCTCAGAGGAAAGGGCCTTCCTGTGTTCTTCTGGGTGAATAAACACTACAATTGTTTTGAATGAACTGTTTTGAGTCACTTGAATTAGCAGAAGCTCCCAAAGGAAATTTTCCTACTTGTGGCGAATTCAGTTGGGATTGCTGTGTAAGCACAGTTTTAAAAGAGAAGACTGTGACTAGAGGATTTAGCCTGAGAATGATTAATCCCAGTGTTGTACACCTGTGACTAGGAAGGAAGGCAGAAAATGTTCCTATACTGAATATTTTGAAAAAAACCTGCAAATGCTTCTCCAGTAATCATGTTTCCCATCTATGAAGAGTGTTTGCTAAAGCTTTACAATTCAAAGTGGGGTTTTACACTGTCCTAACTGACCTGCTTTGCCAGCCAGACCCCTCTAATCAGAACCTTAATTCTGAAGAAAACTCACCTCCACTGGTCACATGTAAAGGCCACCAAACACCCAACTAAACCTGCTGGTATTTGAATTCTTCCTCTTTTTCAAAAATAAAGAAGTATCTCCATGGGCACACATAAGGGCACTGCAAAATGCCCAGGGTGCCCAGAACAGCTGTGGCTGCCCCTGGGTCCCTGGAAGTGTCCAAGGCCAGGTTGGACACTGGGGCTTGGAGCAGCGTGGGACAGTGGAAGGTGTCCCTGACATGGCAGGGGTGGCACTGGATGGGCATTGAGGTCCCTTCCAACCCAAACCATTTTATGATTCTGTGATGATTCTATGAAAATACTCTGCCCCCACAACTGAGCTCCATAATTGATTTCCTTTCAAGAGCTAACTAAAGTATCATAATGGATTTTCTTCTTCAAAATCCATCAGCTGCCAAATGACAGTGTAGATGGGCAACATTCACGCCTCAGCTGGAAGAGTTCATGATAGTTCTGCAAGACTGATTTACAGGTTATCTTGATCACTGGAGAATCAGTAAAATTCTTAAAGTTTCATATCTCAGTAAAGTTACTAAACCTTTTGGATTTCTAGTAAATACACAATTCCACGTTTTGACCTTCTTTCTCTCCAATTTACAGCAAAGGCCACATTGCTCACCTTAAAAACTCCCCTTGCAAAGAGAAGCAAAAGCATTAAAAGTATGAGTTGGTGGGTTCCCTCCACCTTCAGTAGGAGCACAAAGCCATTACTCATACTTCAGTCACCTCCATCTTCAGTTGGTTCCTTAGAATTCCACATTCCTTAATTCCCACCACTACTCACTTCCTGCAGATACCAGTGCAGAACTTTATTTGAGCAAGATGGGAAAAATAAAGAGAAAGCTGATATCAAAATCATGAGCTGAAAGGGGTTTGTTTAATAAGGAACTTATTCAAGAGTTCCACATATGCAACCTACTCCATGTCTAGCTGTACTTCATTGATCTAAATTACCTTTATTTAAGGGTGAAAATGGGATTCTTTGGGAGCCTCAACACTACAAGATGTAAATGACAGAAGAAGTCTAAGTGTTGATGCACATACATTACAAATTCAGCTCCTTAAATCTGTATCTGTATATAGGAAATTATTTTTATTTACATAATTATAAACAGCATACAAGGAGAGAAACCTGGATTGCAGTCAAAAGGGGTTTTTCATGGGTTAAAGCACTGTCTATTGTATGTTTTTTCTCTATAAATAAAATCAAGCCCAGAACTTGCCCAAACACAATGACATATTTAATTTTATAGCCAAAATAGTCTCACAGGAAGCACACACCATTGGGACACTCTGTGTGTCCCCTCTGACTATGCAGAAAATCCATATTTTTCAAGTTTTATAAAAGAAATGGACACTGCACATACTACTAACATGTTTTGGGGTAAGGTTTTACAAAATCTCAGATTCGTATTCATGTGACACCAAAAAGTCACCAATCTGCCCTGGATAAGAGATGTCTAGAATATGATCCTTCTTCTTTTGAATAAACAAAATCTTTTTATTCATGGAAAAAGATGAAAAGATGGAATGTTTCACTTGCATTGTGAAATTTGAAGGAATAACAAGTCTCTTAATACCAGCCTATGAAATATCAGATTGCATCTAGAAGGGTTTAAAGAGTTTATTAATCTTCAGCAAAGAATAGAGAAAAACTCAGAAGCACTCAGTGTATTTTGGAACAAATAAAAATATTACTTACGAAACTTATAGTCATTAAAAAAGGAAATGGGATTTTTGCCATGAACTTCTGTTGGCATTGGAGCAGTCCTCAGTTCCTTTGATCACAGCAAAAAGAAGTTGAAGAACATTAAGAGAAGTACTATCATAATATCTTATGCTAAATTCAACTTTTTTACTTGCTAAGCACTGTTTATCTGGTTAATTTTGCGAAGTTTGGAACTAGAAATGCCTCTTCACCTGGCCTTTCCCTTTCTGCAAAAATGTGGAAAATTTTGAAAAGAGTCCAGAAAGTTTTCATTCACAAAGGGATGTCAAAGGTATGTCAGGAAAGTCTCCAAGGAAAGTATAGTAAATGTTTCTCCATTTTTAATAATAAATATTGATTATTTAACAGCAAGGCTTCCAGATGCTGAAAGGGCAAAAACACTGTTGGCAGCAAATCAACATGGTTAGAACTGTCTACACTGAGTATAAGAAAATAAAGTTAAGTGCTGTAATCTTGGGAATTATTTTACTTCTCTAAGCAAAATGCCTCAGCCTACATTATTTTACTTTTAATTATTTCATGGTCACCAAATTCACTTTGTGCTGATGTTGTGCTTCAGCCAAGGATTGTTTCCAAACAAACATGAAGTTTAAAAAAATAATTAAAAAGTCATAGAAGATGCAGCCAGGTGGAGTCTGGGCTCTTCCCAGGGAACAATGGACAGGACAAAAGGAAACGGCCTCAAGCTGTGCCAGGGGAGAGTCAAGTTGGACGTCAGGAAGGATTTCTCCATGGAAAGGGTTGTTATTGAAATGCTTCTCATCAGTACTCGTTCTAAAAAGAAAGGGGCAGAAGGAAAAATTGTGACATTGGATTGGCTCTTGGTTTGTATTTATTGATTTAAAAATCCATTTAACCTTAACTTGTTCAGTGCCTTATTATGCACAAGGAACATGACCTAACCAGTGCTGAACAACTTCTGGAAGGAGCCTGATTGATTTCAAATCCCAGTCATTTAACTCCAAGCCAAAAAGAGCATTGGACTGCAAAGAAACAAATAGGCTTCAATCACAAGTGTTGATATGAGTCTGGCCACATGGGGGAAAGCCACCCAAGGGCACAAGAAGAATAAAGAGCAACAAAGTGAACCGAGATGTGAGCAGACAGGAGCTGTTCATTACGGTTATACAGTAATTGAAACAAAGGATGTTTCAACAAAAGTCAAAATGGCTTCAAAATAACATAAGGTGTGGAAACTGAATTTAAAGTCATTATGTGCATCTTCACCTATTCTGTGAGTTTTAGAGACTCCACAAAGTGCTTGCGGTCTGCCCAAAGGCTGAGGAAATTCTTGAATTTGACATTTTAAAAAGACAAATCTTCTGCAAAATAGATTTGAACAAGCCTCCCCATAAACAACCTTTCAAATGAAAGTCAATCTCTGCTCAGCATTCACAGGAACTGACTGTAAGTCTGTAAATAACTTTATCCAGTGGTCAGGCAAGTGGAAGCAATTATCCATTTGCTCTTGGGTACAGCATACATCCATGTATATTCATTTTCTGATGAGGTGAGGATGGACTTTCACCTGAAAAGGAGATCATTGAGAAAGACTGTAGGCTCAGTTTATTTAATCCTGAAAATATAATGGGAAGACTATAATAGCAATGGGAAGAGTAATATAACAATAATGAGAAACTCATAATATTCAAAATAATTACTGTAATATTCTTTTACCAGAGGTATAGCACACACTGGGAGTGAGGAATACTTTAGCACATAAAAACTTGGCGTAGCATCTCCACACAGAGATAAGAAGTAATCATTCACAAACAAATGCTAAAAGTTATTAAGCATCAGACTGAGGCAGACAAACACAGGGTGAGGAATCCCAGCATGGATCATGGTAACAACAGGCTGGGAAACTCAGAGTAGACAGCTCTGGACATAACTTACATAAGTATTGCACATGATAATGCCAATTAATGATGCTAAAAATGATGCATTCAGCTGGCTAATAAGAGCTTCCTCTGTGACCTGCAAACCCAACTTCTGAAAACAACCCTGCTAAAGTCCAGCTGAGCAGTTTCATACAAATTTTTTTCTAATCTTCTGTGGTGAGAACCTGTGTCTTACCCAGTAAAACAGATTAATACAATGTTTTCTGATTTTAAGAAAGACTTTCATTACATCTGCAGGCTTTTGATCTCTTTTTAGAGCCTAACACTAATGATGAGAATTTGATTTCCTGTGTTTATAATAAAGCTGGCATTAGCCACATGTTCTTAATTAAAGCTTTAAGATGTATCAGGCAAGGACATGAGCAGATTTAAAAGTACTAAAGTATTCTTCGAAGATGTTTAAGCATTTTGCACTTTGCTTCCAGTGTGTGAACACAGAGATTTCACAGACAGTGGAGCCAGAGCTGAAGACTTTACAAACATGAGCAGCATTCCAAAAGCCCACAGAGGAACAGGAAGAATGGATCATTTCTCAATAACTGAGGTGCAGCAGAGAATGAAGTTCAGTTTCAAAATCTGCTGCAGGAATCTTTTCAACCTCCTCCAGTCCACATGGGTTTTCACCCATTCATCTGATCTCTGTTCAGCAGCAGGGGTGAGGACTGGGGTGGTGACAATTCCATTTACTGAATTAAAAGTGCCATTATTTCACCTTTCCACCTCAAGTCATCTGATTCATGAATAGCACAGAACCACCTGGCCTTAGCTGATACTGGGCACTGAGGTAATTGTCCATTTGTTATGATTGAATAAAGCTGTGAAAACACTGTGTAATACAGGATTTAAAATGAGCAAATGAATCTTAATGTCCACTTCTTCACTGGTTTGAGTTTATTTGCAGATGACACTGAGCTGAGGGGGCAGTGGGACCTGGACAAGCTCCAGAAGTGGCCCCTGGGAATCTCCGGAGGTTTAACAAGGCTCAGTGCTGGGGCTGCCCCTGGGTCAGGGCATCCCCCAGGATCCATCTAGGCTGGGCCAAGCAGAGGGAGCAGCCCCGGGAGAGGCCCTGGGGGAGCTATAGGGCAGAGCTGGCCCTGCCCCGGCCATGTGAGCTGGGACCCCAAATCCCCCTGCCCTGGGCTGAGCCCCAGCGTGGGCAGCAGAGGAGGGGGGATTCTGCCCCTCTGCCCCGTCAGCTGAGACCCCACCTGTAGAGCTGCCCCAGCCCTGGGGCCAGCACAGGAAGGACCTGGAGCTGCTGCAGAGAGCCCAGAGGAGGCACCAGGATGAGCAGAGGGATGGAGCAGCTCTGCTGGGAGGAAAGGCTGGGAGAGCTGGGATTGTTCAGCCTGGAGAGGAGAAGCTCTGGGGTGACCTCAGTGTGGCCTTGCAGGGCCTGAAGGAGCTGCAGGAAAGATGGAGAGAGACAATTGACAAGGGCTGGATGGACAGGACACAGGGAATGGCTTCCCAGTGCCAGACGGCAGGGCTGGATGGGATATTGGGCAGGAATTGTTCCCTGGGAGGGTGGGCAGGCCCTGGCACAGGGTGCCCAGAGCAGCTGTGGCTGCCCCTGGATCCCTGGCAGTGTCCAAGGCCAGGCTGGACATTGGGGCTTGGAGCAGCCTGGGACAGTGGGAGGTGTCCCTGCCCATGGCAGGGGGTGGCACTGGATGATTTTTAAGGCCCCTTGCAGCACAAACCACTTTACGATTCTATGATTTCCTTCTTGAAATTATTCTCATTTATCATGTACTTGCGTTGATCAGTGGTTAAGCTGTCAATAAAAATTGACGCTGGGTGGAGAAAAGGAAAGAAATAAATACTCCTCTAGGTAAATTAACAAGTTGTTATATCACTTCTTGTATCTTGAATTACTTTTTCATCCTCTCTTTAAAGCTGGCAGAAAATGCTTTAGCAGCTCATTAACTCAGTGTTCTGAGGACTAAACTGCCTTCCTGGCCCTTAAATTTGTCAGCACCTTCTATGTCAGAAGACAATAACAAAGAGGCCATAAATATATTGCATAAATGAAAGTTTATATCTGAGAGGAGTAGCTATGATCATTAAACTTATGATTATCAAGAACAATTCAGGAAATCCTTTCCCTTTGCCTGGCTGCATGCATTTCTATTTGTCTTTGGAATAACTTGTGTGACTTCCACGTTCATTATTTGCACTTCATTACTGTGAACAGCATGTCCTCCAAGGAAATATGATAAATAACATAACACGTACCTCTCTTAAATAAATGTTGGTGAACATAACATATTGTTTTAAGCTATTAGCAACCAAAATATAATTACCGAGTTTTTTGTAACCCCTAAGAAGAGCCCCCTTGGTTGCCATTACACACAATTAGGTATTTATGGGTAATTTGGGATTTATGAGCTTTAGTGCATGGAATCTGGACCCTCCATATGCTTCTTCCATATCTCTGAACTACTGTAGGTTGCCATGGTATTTTTCTTTCCTTCACATCATCACATTTTGCACCAGATTCCAGATTTCTCACAGTGAAGTAAGGCAGCTGGTTATCCCTCTTCAGTCTTGTTGGGCAAGGGAGATGGATTTGCTTCACTGCCCAAGCTGTGCTCATGGCAAAGCACTTTTGTAGAAGTAATGAGGTCACCAAAAGGGTTGAAAACCTGTGACTCCCTCCTCTTTGCTGGAGTGAACTTTATGAGATGATATACACAAAATATATTTTTAATACATACGTAAATAGCCCATAAACATGACAGACAAAGAGGGTTTGGGTTTTCCAATTTTCAGGCAAGAGGTTTCAAATTAATTTAATTTTATAAGAGGTGTCTGAAGAGGAGATTGTCATGCAGCTGAAATGGGTGTTACAAACTGGAACCCACCTTGATTTCCAGACACATGCAAATCCTTGTTCCTATCATTTTACTGACTTTCAAGGATGGTAAAATGTGGGGGCCAGTGGCCCATAATACAAGGGATAGAAATCCCCTCCAGGTTAGAGTGATGTGGAAAGACCTTTCCTAGGATGCTGTTTCATTATATAAATGTATCCCAGTTCTGCTTCCCCAGTTGGCCTCTCCGCCCCATTGTACCTTACCTGCTCCTTTGGAAAGTTCTCCCTTGCCCCAGTCTCCTGTTGGACCTTGTTCCCTGCCACTCCCTCACATTTTCCCATTGGCTCCTGTACCCTAATCCCGCCTATGTACTGCCCCTGCTGCTTTCCCCGCCCCCAGATATAGGCTGAAACCTTTCATCCCCCTTCATCTTTGTGCTTGGGCCATTTTCACGTATGGAACTCAATAAACCTGTGCCGTGGAATTCCACACAAAGACCCTTCCTGCCTCCTTGCCGTCGGTTTGTCGAAGAAGCTATCCGGAGCATTTGTGTGCGTCTGTGTGAATGCAGTGACTGCCGAATGACTTTCAGTTAAAGTCAGATTAGGAGGTCACAGTATCTCACCAGAGCACCTCCCTGGATCACGACAGTAGAACCTCCTTTGTTCTTGACAAGTCTATGTCTGCACAGTTCCACTGCCTCTGACAGAACCATCCCAGCTTTCCACCAGCAGAAATGAGAGGACAAGGCAGCTCAGGGATTTTTAACACATCCTTAAGGTCTGATACAGTCAGCTGCAAATTCGCTCCACCCAATAACCACACAGTCAGTAGGGAAACGGGTCATTTTCAATTAATTTAGACATGAAAGCACTCAGTCAGACTTGCTGATTTAGGCACAGCTCTGTTTTCAGGAGAATATCATGTCTGTGCTCAGATAAGCTATTTCTCTTTCATGAGACAGATATCAAGAATAGCTCTTTCGTGAAGACCTAAAAGACAGGAATATACTAAAATAAGGCAACGCTTTCCAGGAAATGTATTTATTGACTCAATAAAAATTAATTGTTATTATTAAATACAATAAAAATGTATTTATTGACTCAAGTACAAAATTTATCTTCTCTTAAATCTGTGTCCAAACTTAGAAATAATCACAAAATTTGACTTGTAATAAGGAGTAACCAAAGAAAGAGAAGTTCTCTCTTAGCCTGTCCCTGGAAATATTCACACACTTTTTTTTTTTTAAACTTATTTAATTGCTTTATACAATACAGTGAGAAACTAAGCCATCATGATATCTGAAGACTTCTGATTTCTGATGTGTGGATTAACTTCATGAATCTTCTTCATTTTCAAGCCCTTTGCATCTTTGTATTTTTTTTATTTTTGATCCCTTAGATGCCGTAAAACTGAAATTTCGGAGTAAATGATTGATTAGTTTTCTAAATACAACAGAGGAGATCTGAATAGCAAAAATTGTTATGCAGAACTTTTAAATAACACTAGACTATGGAGTTCAGAGTATAATGCTATTAAAATATACTTCTTTTGGAATTATCTTCTTAGTGATTAATTAAGGGTAAAATGAATTTGCATTAGAAACGCCTATCTGTAATTGAATATTCTCCATGCAGAACCTCTGAATTAAAGCTCCCAAAGTCTTGGTTTCATTTTTCTGGGTGCTTGGTGATCTTCTCTGGGACTGAATGTGGACAAGGTATCACGGCAGAAGGTGAACGCCTCTATCAAGGTGCTAAAATCCCACTTTTCCCCTTGGATTTCTATCTAAGGGGATTGACAGACTGGAAAAGCCATGAGGCACAAAATTCATTCTGCAACCACTTGAAACCTGCAAAATTTATACTCTGGATCTGGACAAGAAAAAAGTTGCCTTTTATTTTATTTTAAATCAAGGACCATTGGCACATGCAAGTCGCAGTGATATACAAAGATCTGATCCCCCTCAGCCCTAATTCTATACTAATTCCCCTAATTCTATACTTCGCTTAATTAAACAGCACTAAGTTCATTTACACTGATGTGCTCCTGCTTGGTTTGACTGAGATGTACTTCACCAAAATCCCGCATTTTAGTGCAAAGTTCCGATCTCAGGGCTCGCCTTCCCAGATAGAATCCATGCTTCGTGAAGTGCCAGGGAATTTTAAATAATGCAAAAACCCGAAGTATTTGGGAATAGCAGTGAAGGTTCAGTTTAGTTTGGGTTTGCAGGCTGCTGGATGTCATGAAAAAGCCTTGAGCAGTCCCACTTGGTAAACCCTACACAGAAAGGTTCTTTTTGTCATTGTGATTAATTAGGGACTTGGAGTTGTAAATAGGAACTTGTTAATACCTAAAACACACCATAACAACAAAAAAAATAAGGAAAATTATGCAACATTGTTTCCTTGAAAGCATATACGTAAACATTGATTTAATAAGCCTTTTCATATTTTTATTTCTACTTTTTTTGCAGCAATAACAATCAAAACACAGGCTACTACAGCAGTCAGGCACAGAGGTGTGGGGAGAAGGAAGCTTTAAATCCAGGATGCTCCCTCCCTATGAAACTTATCCATTTCACCTTCACTGTAACAGGAAAAAAGTGATTTCTAAATGCATCAATAATCTAAGTCCCATATTGTGGTCCTTTGTTGCCCCTGAGTCCCTTATCTTTATGGCAGGCTGTGATATTATCTGTCTCACTGCAGGACAGAAAATAAGAGGGCTGTCAGGATGACATGCATCTAAAAGCATGAGCTTACTTTAAATGAAAGACCTTCTAACAATTGAGAATATTCTCTCCTTTTGGCATGTTGTTTGATGTTGCTTGACTTGCCGATACATTCGGATGGAGGGCAAAAAGCAGGAAAAAACCTTTCTAATGCCTGTGCTCAGGCTGAGCAATATGGAACAGAGCTGAGCCTCTTGTTTTTGGAATTCTGTCCCAGAAGGGAATACTGAGCCAGAGCCAATCACTACCACATTCCAGTTAAAACCAAATTTATTTTGCATTATGTATAAATCAGTATAATAGAATTGAGTTAAACAAGAAACGCGAACTGTACTTCCATGGTACAAAATATTTATAGTAATAAACTGAATACTGACACAACCCCTCATAATCCCTTGGTTTCAGCACATGTTAAAGATTAAGTACAGAGCAACATATTTATCTCACAATGAAATATTTATCTTCTCCTCTCCTTTAAAGGATAAATAATCTTTTTTCCCTGCGGCACAATGATTTTTGCTTTGAAAGTTTTCCTTAATGTGATTTTAATACTTAATTAAAAATTATGGGCTTCTTTGAATGCAATACATGTTAGAACTAAAATAAAATAAGAATATAAATAAAAATAAAAAATAAAAATAGAAATAAGAATGAGTCCCACCAAAAAAATGGAATTTTTAAATATTAACTGGAGCCAAATTACATGGTATTTCAGGGACACTACTGAGTTAACTCAGAAATAATCCAATGGCAGAATTTTGCTGTAGATGTTGTACAAAAGTAATTAGAGTTTGAGATTTCATAAACCATTCAGTCTTGCTCTAGCTCTTTCTTAATCCTCAAGAATTCAATGATAAACCACTCATAAGTTTTAGTGGAATCAGAATTAAGTTTCCAAAACACTTACCAGGTATTGAGTAATTCCTTGTTCTCTTTACCAAAAATCCTCTCCTCCCCCAAATCTGTTATCATCACAGACAAGCATTTTGGGCACTGTATTTGTAATGGTGGAACACCAAAATTCAGGTATTCACAGCAATATGAACTCAAGGAAAAACCAAGGTGTCAGGCAGGTTAATTTGTGCCCAGACTATTGCAGAAAATAATGCAGTACGTGATGTATTTTTCAATAATTCGTCATACTGTAAATTGTGAAAAGTTCACGTGAAATCCTCTTTACCTAAAGCTTGGCCTTTCTCCTAAAATGCCTTCCGTACAGAGTTTCCAGCACTGTTTAATTCGTGCGACACACACCAAGTCCATTGATGAATCACTCAAGGCAGGACATGTAAATTGCAGGTGGAATTTTAGCAACTCTAGGAAAATATGATCAATAATTATAGGAAAACAAGAGGAGTTTATATAATTGAGACCACAGTGAGTGAGACCACAGAGTGAGAAGCAGGCATCATTTTATTGGGTTTTTTTTGTTCATTTCAAGTATTTGGGGCTTTGGTTTTTTTAAATTTCTCTGACAGCAGAGGTGTAATTATTACAAACTTGCAGTAACTAATTATGTTTTCTGATACTGAGCAAATTACTTCTGGACAGCTGTAACACAGGTCTGGTTTTCTGGTAACAGAAATGGTCTGCAGTGTTCTGTTGTTTATCCTCTCACTCATTTAAAAGTAAAAAGAATGATATTTTAAAAATCTCATCTTTGCAAGATCAACTTGGCATTCACCATTCTGTATGTACTAAACCTTTCCAGAGTGGTTTGATAGAAAATTATGGAGAAAACTGTATTTTTAATTCTCTTTAGAAAGTAAATTTACATTTGTTATAAGTGTAAATCATTCTCATATTTGACCAGTTTTCCTCCACTGGGTACTTAATTGTCCTGTAAAGCTTTACTTGACTTTTGTCACTCAGAGGTGGTTAGCAGGTGAAAAAAATAGTGGAAATAACAAAGCCTGGAACACCAAACACTTGGCACACTGCTCTACACAGGGGAAGGTGCCATTTAAACTGAGACATTCCCGAAACCCAGGATCCACATTTGTGTAATATCTGACTGCACTGCCTGGCTGTGGGTGTGACCAGGGTGCCTGGGGACACTGACAGTCTGTCCAGCCTGGCAGATGTGCAGATGTGCAGGAGGTACGTGGACACTTTTGGGAAGGTAAATCCAGCTCTTTTAGGCAAGTGATGTTCAGCACTGAAAACCCAGTAGGTATTACAAAAGTGGACTGGCATAAGATAGCACAGGGAGATGAACAGAGCAGTGGGGTGTAGGGAATGGCTTGGGACTGGGACTGGGAACTCACCAGCACTTGAGCAGCTCACGTGAGAGTGCCTTGCCTTCAGCGACCCCGTGTCACATGAGGGTGGCACAGTGTTGGCACATGCTGCAACTGCTGCAGTACCAGGAACACAGTAAAGACATTATTTTCACCTCTCTTCATATCGAGCTCAACAATCTAAAGTTTGTTTAAAGTTATGGTTTTTTTCATTTTACAGCATGATCATCTCAAAGACCAGAAGCATTTATACCCCAGACATGTGCGATGCTGCTCGGTGTGGTTCTTTCTACACACTCAGATGAGAAAATACTACATGGGTTAATGGTATTAATTCAGTTTACAGCTTCTAGAATGCTGCTGCTTTATTGTCTGTTTATGTCTTCTGAGAAAATACATAAGTAGTACAGTTAAAAAAGTTAATCTCAATAGAGTCTTCTCCAAATGCATCCTTTGGTGCCTGTGATTTACTCTGCAATCTGCTTGTCCTTGAGGGCACTGCTGCTTCTTTTGTTTAGTTTTGTTGTGTACTACACCATTACTTTACAGAACATAAGATATCACCAAGAAAAAATTAGGCCAGTGTAAATATAATCTTTGAAATGTGTCTTGTTATTCATAATAGGGCACCTTGTGAATTTTCACCTGGGCTACACATCTATTTCGCTTCGGCAGATGTTGCTGATACTCCTAGGGGTATTTTAATTTTCATTGCTTTATTTTCTCACTGAGTAACCAGATGCCAGACCACAGAAACCCCAAATCCTGGTGAAATGTATGTCTACTCCAGTGATCAGAATACAAATTAGGTATCTAATCTACCCCAGCAGGTCATAACTACAGATTGAAGACTGCAGGCAAAGTCCTAACTGGTGCTTACTTTGCATTTCTTCCATATATATAACACATTACAAAGAATGATTCCAAAGTCTACACTCTGCTTGGCACTGTCACTGAATTGCTGAGTGACTTTCTCCTTATTTTCACTACTGGCCAATGGGTTTAAGGGAGGGCTAGAACAAGTCCACAACCAGTGTGATCAAAAGCATGTGAGAGGTTCACTACCAGGGGAAATTAAATAGGTTAGACAACTTCCTAAAAGGCTGGGAAAGGAATATAACGGAGATCTGAAAGTTGCTAGGGGTGCATAGAGCGAACAGATTTGTGTTCTTCCACAAAACACAGGAGCCTGGGTTTATTCAGGAGAACCATCAGGCAGCAGGTTTAAACCAAGGAACTCATGCAACCTGTGTGTTGAGGGATTACAGAAGTTCAGGGGACAGAGATTCAGTATTAACTCTCAAACACTGATATCTGTGTACAAAACACCCACATTTCCTGGAAGCTGGGGAAACACAACCCTGGATATGATGTGTTCTTTCCCTAAAATTCCAGTAGTCCCTTCTCTTGGAATGAGATGTCAGAATAAGCTAAAGGTATACTTGTGTGACCATTACATAACCAGCAAAACATTTATCACAGAATCACAGGCTGGTTTGGGTTGGAAGGGACCTTAAACCTCATCCAGTGCCACCCCTGCCATGGGCAGGGACACCTCCCACTGTCCCAGGCTGCTCCAAGCCCCAGTGCCCAACCTGGCCTTGGACACTGCCAGGGATGGGACATTCAAAACTTCTGTGGGCAACCTGATCACATCAGCTCATGAAATTTCACATTTTCATGAAGCAGGGGAACTTCTGGTGGTAGTTTAAAATAACCTATAGAAATGTAAGGGAAGGAAATACTGAGATAAAAAAAAAAATCTTTTTTAATCTCTGGACTGCTTTATTTCTTTTTGTTTATGCAAAATTAACAAGTACAATGCTTGACCAGATTCACTTTTGAACCAGATAAGCACTGACGATCTTAATTTTTTAAAGGAAAAGGTACTTTGTACCTAGGGATGTCAACAGAAGGCAGAAGATATGCTTAAATAATGCAGGGATTTTGCCACAAAGTCTGCAGCCACAGATTTCCAGCCTGGGAGTGCCTGAACACTGCGTGAAATCACTACATCACAACCAATTCCTGCAGTCAAGAGAGTAACAACGTGCTTGACTATTTAAGTTTCAAACTTAAGTCACACAAGATTAGAAATAAAAAGGGAAAATTACATAAAACAGAGCAATTACTCACTTGTGTCAAAATTGGGCAAGGGTGATATTTTATGCAATATCAATGAATTAAAATGATTTTATTTTTCTTCCCGTTGTTTTAGCATTTGCTGATTCATTTGAGATTTTCCACATGTAAATTAACATGTAATTTTACTTTAAAAAAATAAAATAGTGCTTGGAAAAATCTCATCCATTGTGAGCAACGGCAACTATAAACTAAGTTTTGTACCTTTTTTTGTAACCTGGTTTTTAAAATGTGTCTTGTTCACATTTAATTAAATGAACTGCTCAAACATCTGTATTGCAGTGTCAGACTTATTTCAACTTCTCCTGAAAAGTTGAAGGTTTATAGTAATTTTCAATCAGTCAAGGAAAGAAAGATACCTTTTACCTGGTGGTGATATTGAACTGGAATTTGAGCATTTTGTTTACATGTAAAATCCCATCTAAAAGAAAATCTAAAGGATAGATAATGTATTCTATCAAGTTGTGCGTTGGGGAATAAGAGTTAAAAACCAAAATACCAGCAAAGACAAAGACCACAGAGAGCCCCTGATCTATAAATAGCACTCTTAAATTATAAAATACTACAAATGGTTTATCCAGGCTAATATTTCATTAAATAGAAACAGTAATTCCCATGGTAGTAGCAACTTAAAAGCAGAATCACAGGGAATAAAGTAACACACAAAGGGATAGGAAAATCAAACCAAACTTTAACTTAACTTGCCCAGAAATTTAGTACTATTTGACGATAGTACTCTTAGTAATATCCTGAATATATTTATGTCTTTATCATGTCACAATGTCCAAAATCAGTGTTATTACAGTAAAGAGGCTGGCAGTTACAGGGATTTTAACAGTATTATGGAGAAAATTCTCGCATGGAAAATAGATCACCAAAACTTCCACCAAAAAAATTTAGCAAGTCTTTGGGAGATCTTTTGCCTTTAGACAAAATTATCTTTCATTCATTCTGTGAACAAAAGCAAGAAAATATCTTCAAACTCATTGAAATACGTTCATTAGCAAGGTACTACTAAGGTCACTGTATCAGTAGGAAGTCTGGGTTGCTTCTAGTATGTTACACATCTAAAATAATTTTATTTTTAATTCCAGTAGAACTCCGGAAAAGTTTGAACTGATGTGTTGTTCATACCCAGCTCAGGTTGTAGTTACTACATTTAACCCCAAAACACCTGAAAATTTTTCATATTTGAGTTTTAGTGCTAAAACCAAAGCACACAAAAGTGCTCCTATGCACCCAACATGGTGGTGGGGGGAAAGAAGAACTCTTCAGCTTTAAAGAATAGCTTCAAGCATTCTCTTTAGCAGTCTGAAGGGAAAGCTGGAGCTTTCCATAAAAAGATTAAAGAGCAGGAAAGACATTGGAGGGAGACCTTCCCTCCACTTGGACATGACAGATGATATACCATGTGCCAGTAAAATAAATAATTTCTAGCAGGGGGAATACGCTTAACAGCTGAGCAACAGAGATGTAACTTATCCTGTCAGATCATGGGAGTGAGACAAGGAATTAAGAGTCCTGAAATAGTAACAGGGAACAGACAGAAGTAGTTAAGGATTCTACCATGTGACGCCAGTGTCAGACCCTTTGAAGACAAATGTGGCATCTCAGCTGAAAGTATTATTGTTATGCATTTAATTGCCTAATAAAGGCTACAGAGATGGCAATTTATAAATTATTTAGCTGTTCTGCATTCTAACAGCTTCGGTTTTCTTATATCTTCATCTTCTTAATCAATGCTGAAGCCATGAGTCACAGGTCACCACCCAAACCTAAAGGCAGCTCCACAGGAGCAGCTTTGTTACACTGGGCAGAGACTCCAGGCTGTCACTGAGTTCAGGAGGACCAAGACGTGCCTCAAGTGGGTTTAGACCTATGTTTATTGGAACTCAGCACCCGGCTGGCCTTAACAAGGCAAAACGAGTGCCTTGGACACTCACAGATGCAGGTCTGTTGGTATTTTGTTAGTACACATCAGCTTCTGACACTCTCTCCAACGACCTTAAATGTGTAATGTTGGAATGTGCTGGTCCTTAGCACAAGCATTCCCATTATTAAATATTTCAGACAAGACTTGGATTTTTATGTGTTTATCTTAATTCTTTTTAATCAGAAAATACCCAGGGAAACTTTTGTTCCTTTTAGTTTAGTATGTCAGCAGATTTTTTTTAATGTCTTTTAAACTTTCCTTCAACTTCCCTTTTACCCTCAAGGCTACTTTTTCTGAGTATGAGCACGTCACATTTCTCTTCTGAACAAAGATTACAGTTTCTACTTTTCCTATCCTTACCATCACAAATAAAATTACTTTTAATAAAATATCTTCTTATCCTTGATATCTGATATATCCTCAAAACAATCATAATATTCATTTAGAACATTTCTGGCCTTTAAAATTAGATATATAAAATAAATTTTATTTATTGGCTTTCTTATTAACATGACGTCTTTAGCTGTAGATCTGATATATACAATATTTTCTCAATGCAAAACATTCGAAAAATGCACAAAACCCCTTTTATCTGTACTTCTTAAAGTCATACCCAGGAATACAAATGGGCCTGAGCATAGAAGAGCAGTTTGGGGTGTAGATTTTGACATCCAGTGAATACAAGTTTCAGAGCGTGCAGGAATTAGCCCAAGACACTTTTCCCAAAGACAGACGGGAAATTAATCACCAACAGTTAAATCTATAAATGATATTTTAGTGACAAGAACAATTAATAATCCGCATCTTTTTGTGCTTATTTAGGTCCTGACCCAGTCAGTTTTGCTGTAGGATCAGAAAAAGCTGCTTGCTTTGTGCTGATTGTTGCTGACACCAGTTTTTCCAGTTTTAATTACTGGATTATTCCTTCTTCTTGCACCAAATGCTTTCAGCTCTCAGAGCTGAGGGGAGGCAGCCTTGGCCCAGGCAGGCACGGGACCGTGGCTAAATCAGGCAGCACAGCCAGACCTGCTCCATGCTCTCATCATTCTCTGTTCCATTTGCAACTCAAACGCTCCCCAAATGTTTCTTTTTGTGCAGCCTGGCAGCACCATGTGTGTTTTAGGACAATAATAATGACAAACAACTGCAAAAATCCCCCAAAGCTACAATTAACACAAACAGTTATGTTTGATTTTGTTGTAGCTGTAGAACCAAAACGAGGTGTCTGAGCTTTGTTATCACCCGAGTGATGGGCGAGGGAAAGTGATTGGGCTTGACATGATTCTAACTCCTAATTAAGCAAACCAATTGCAGTTTGACATGTAAGCAGACTGCTCTCAGAAATGTTCCATTCCTCCACAATGAGCACTCGCACACTTGGATGCTTTTCCCAACGAAATGAGAAAGGAACACGTTTGAAGCAAAGAACGCACCCACATGAAATGGCTTTGACCCTACCAGCAATACCAAATGGATTTACTTTCCCAAACAGTCACCCCTTGAGGATTTAGTTTTCTTTCAGGCATCGTCACTTACAGATCCCACAGAAGTGACAAAGGCCCACTGTATTCTCGGCCAGAAAATGATCTGTTAGATGGCTTGACAGTGCTATAAGCTGTATTTGAAAACCTTCTGGCATCAGCAATTCCCTGCTGGAATTGGGGGTGAAATACTTCATGTCAAGAATGGTGTCACTTAGCAATTGTTCACATGAGACTTGTATTATAACCTCTTTACGTTGTAAGGGAAAACTGGATATTCTATTAACAGCCAGGAGGGGAGCTGATAAAAAGCCTTCTTAGATTACAAGAATCACCTGTATCTGATTTATTCTGCTGCTTCAAGGACATATACACACAGAAGATGGAACCCAAAATTTGCCATCATTTCCCCCTCCTGCACAGTCTAATGCAGCCAGATAGGCAGGAAACTGCTGTGAAATCGGAAATCGGGAAATAGGGCTGCTGTGGTACAAGGAGTCCCTCTAAATGCACTACTTAGGTATTTCTCAAATCTATTTCTGAATTTTCATAATAAATTTGCATCTCAGCTCTTCAGTTGAGGCCAGGGGTGGTTAATTTTGCAGTGCACAGCTGCCCTGCTGACCAGGAGCTGTTTTCAATCCGTGTCCATCCCACGTGCAATGCACTGGTTTGTGACAAAGAACTGCTTTTTGTGAATAGCAACCATGACTTCAATGGAAAGTTTGGTTAAATATGTGATTCTGTGCATTTAAGGTGAACACGAAGATGGCAAAATAAAGACAGACTTATAAAATGAAATTAATAGAATCACAGAATATCCTGAGTTTGAAGGGACCCACAGGGATCATTGGAATCCCACTTCTGGCCCTGCACAGGGCTGCCCCAAGTATATCCTGAGTTTGAAGGGACCCACAGGGATCATCGGAATCCCACTCCTGGCCCTGCACAGGGCTGCCCCAAGAATCACATTTATATTACTAGAAAATGACAGAGTGGTGCAAAATTGAAAAGAGAATTAACTTGTGCCTCAAAAGATCCCATGGCAGCACATTAATATTTCCTTTAGAGACTCTATAGGTAGAAGTGCATGTTTAGAGATTCACACATGTATTTTCAATACCTCTGTCATCATGGAACTGTAGTTACATAAAAGTTGTATTTGGGTTAATCTGTAAAATACTTTTTTAAACTGGGTTAAAACACATGGAGATAGAGGAGTTGATATGAGAGATAAAACACCTTCTTTCCAAAATCATCTAGGGAATTTAGCAAATGAAGGTACAAAAAGAACAGCACTGTTACAGAGGGTAGATACAAGTGTCATTACTGTATTGGTTCAACTCTAGATAACACAATTATTTTATTCCTTTAGTTTGGGAAACTGTTCTGCAAAAATCAGTTTTCCTAAGTTGGTCTGATGCATACAGCAATTCCTTCATAATAGAAATTTTTATATCCAGTAGAAACACTTATGGCATATGTTTAATGCAAAATTACTGCAAAATTACAAGTCTTCATTACCAACTGTTAGGAAGCAGATAACGAATTTGGCATGCTCTTTAAAAATAAGAAACTTCAGGAAATCAGGAGCATCTCTTTCTTCTTTTCAGGAAAATTTATTATGTTGCCTTATAGATTCCTTCCCTCAAACTATTTTTTCCTTTACTGCTTCCTTCTCATGGCTCCCTAAGCAAACAATTATGGCTTTTTCAAAGCAATTTATTTCTTTTGTTTTCTAAAGCCTCTGCAATTTCAAAATGCATAAGAAAAGTGCTGAGAGCAGCCAGGCCACCCTAAATTCCCTACTGTTGCTTTTTGTGAGTCCATCACCAGCGCAGATCCTGTCATTGATCTGCACGTGCTGGAGCTCCCCGGAAATCAATGGAGACTGCTACAGGAAAAAGGAATCAAAGGCAGGAAACTGTCTCCTAATGAACAGCCCTGAAGTCTGTCATAGCTCCCATTAGCAAAACCGACTCTGCAGAGAGTTCCCCACACACAGCCCAGCGCCAGCCAGGATTAACTTGGGAATACGGGCATTTCAACACTTGTCACGAACAAAAATCTTGCTTTTTTTCCACAGTTCTCCTCCCAAAAGATGAAACACAGGTTTGTTATTTTGCTCTCCTTTCCCAAACATACTCTAAGATTCCCTAGGCACGGGATGACTTCCTGTCTTGGTCATCCTTAGCATTCCTGGCTGAGCTGAAGGACTAACATTCTCGGAATACCCATCATGTGGAAGAGTGTTACCAGTAACAAGAAGGATAATCTAGGAAACCTGTTCCTGAATGGAACACAATGCAAAACAGCTCTAAATTGCACTTTCATATTTACCTGGGATAGTGGAAGGTGTCCCTGTCCATGGCAGGGGCTGTAATGAGATGAGGTCCTTTCAATCCAAACCCTTCTATGCTTCTACAGTTTACATCACCCTTTACATTATGATTCACATCCCACTAGTTCTGACATGTCACAATTCTTAGGGAAAGCCTAGACTTTAACAGAAAGTTAATTCAACATTTTATTAACTCCTGCTTGATTTCTGCAATTCCATTACATGAACCAAAGGCACAGGCAGCCAAAAGGAAATTTTCCAAATTCCCAGGGAGGTAGAATAAGCCCATTAATTTTGTTACCACTTCATCTTACTCCACACGCTGCCATGCTCACAATTAATTTAAAAAATATTTAAACAATATATAATGATCTAAGTTATATCTAGTGATCTAAAGGATCATGAAACAGTTTTACTGGTTGCCTAGCCCTGTGTTATTGATATGAAATCTGCCAGTGCCATAGGATAAAACTAGACACAGAAAATAAATCCAAACAGTTCTAAATCTATAATTTGTTCCTCTTAATACAATAAAGAATGCTTAAAAAATAAGAATTCTACATAGAATCTACAATAAGCAACTTTTAAATTTTTAACAGATTCTTTATTTTAAATTCTTCAAATTTGAAAAAAAAGATATTTCTAAGCATAAAACCACACTCTAGACTATGTCATATTAGGCCAACAACACTGTGAAACATGAGAAGGCATCATGAAATTTGATGGTAGCAGTGATTCCTGGTGGAAAACAGTAAATTCTCCTTGAACAAAGATAACCTGGATTTACACCAGAACAACAAAAACTGATCAGATATTTGTAGAGACATCCAGGAGGAACACCTATAATACAATGATGCAGGAAAAGCATGGCCACTTGCTAATCCCATAAGACGTGTTCAGAGAATGTGAAGCATTATTTATGAATTTTCACAATGCTTGCATTTGTACGGAGCCCTTGAATGAAATCTTGGCAAAACTGACGGCAACTGGAATTTACTACTGACTTGGAAAAAAGTGGGAATCCATCTCTGTCTAAAACCAACAACATAAAAATATTTCTCTGTTTCTACTTGTATGTTTATTTTTTATTACCCTTATTGAACTTTTCTGAAAAAGAAATGCTGCAATAATCTCTTCAATAATGATAAACTTTGTCAAGGTCACTAGAGAATTCAGTGTCTGAGGAGGCACTGACCTTCCATCTGCTTCCAAAAGGGCACATCCACTCTTGCACTGCCACCCCATTCACCACGCCAGAGGCTGCATGGCAGGAATAGCCACTTGTGCAAATAATAGAAAATGTTGGGGATTTCAGAGTGATAATGATTCTTCTGAAGCATATTGTTCAAAAGAATTAAATATTCAGAGTAATTAGACACTCGAAATTGGAACTTTGATTCTTAGCAGTTTCCTGCACTAATTTTGTAATTCCTTGGGTTTGACATCTGCAAGATTAAATAAAAAATAATTAAAATCATATCTAAAATACAAAGATTTCCTAGAAATAAGGCATTATGCAGATGAGAGTTTCAGCCTTGCTCTATATTTTCACATTCTGTGTAACTTGGAGAAATGGACAGTTGGCATCAAGTGACAGAAAAAGTCTTAAGGAAATCTGTATATCCTTTATGCAGTGAAGCATGAAGTAATTGCATTGAAAATGTAGTCTCTGATCCTGCAGACCTTCCATTTCCCCCGCACGACTTCCAAATAATTTGCTTTCATGTGAGTGAAAAGCAGAGGAGCTTGGAAATGAAGGTTCATCCATCCAGTTTAAGAACGGGATTTCATGAGAACTGCTCACCACAGATTATCCAGTTCCATTTCTGGTTTGTAGTGAAAATAGAAAACTGGCTTTGATCAAAAATACCATAATTTGATAATTTGCATAAAAATGTTTTAGGTATAAAATGTGCCCAGAAGTATCTGTGATCATGGGACATCAACATCCTTTAATCCAAAGGCATCTTATCTGGCAGATGTAAAGAAACTTCATCTCCATCAGTGGGATTCCTACTGTCTGTCACTTGAACTGCTCTGTCAGATCCTTCCAGTAGTATTTCAGTTTTAATTGTGGATCTGGGCTATGTGACTCCTCCAGGAATTTCCAATGGACATTGCCATGTAATCCTGCATCCCCTAAACTGGTTGTTAAAGACAATTATCCCATCTTACCACTCCTATATTATTAATTCCATACAGAGACAAAACCATCTGAAGGAGGGGGTGAGAGAGTGTCAGAGGAAAAAAACCACAAGTTTTTTGCTGCTCCTCAGTGGTGCAGGCAGATGGATGTCACATTGCCTTCAGAATTCCAAAGAATCTCAGCTAGTAGCAGGAATATAGGATTTCTTTTTAAGTCTCGTCTTTCTCCTGACACAGCATGTTTAATTTAAAGTAAATTTAAATTATAGCCACTATTGTAGTGGAAGAGCGAGAAGGAAAATCCCAGATACAGACCAGTAATGGGCTGTGAATTCACTGACACAGGAGAGAAGTCAAACTCTGCTTGTTTCTCTCGTGGTGCTGCCACTGCCTGGAAGAGCGGGCACAGGGATTCTACTTCATGGAATAACAGTTAAATACACCTCTGCTGATCCTGCCAAAGAGCAAGTGCACTCAGCAAGAGCTGAGTTAGAAGTTCTAAATGGCAATAATATTGTTCCCAGGGAGCAAACACATCATCATCCTCTGGCTGTGCTGTCTCTTGCTTTCTTTCCAAGATTTGCTTTCTGCCAGGCTGATGTGAGTACAGCTACACAGCAGCGAGAGCAGTCACTTAGCAACGTCACTGTACCCACTTGAGAGAGGAGTGTTTCCAGAGAAAAGTTGCTTATTGATCCAAAAGAACTCACAGTGACTCTGCTGTGCACGCAGATAAGGGCGAGTTTGGCAGCGTGATTTGTACAGATGACTGATAGATATGCCTGGAATGGATGTGAACGTGTCACTTAAACCCTCCAAAAATAGAGTCATTAAAAATGAAAACCAAACATTTTTGACACTTCTTCAGCATTTAAATAAGTTTATGAGAGATGGAGTACTCAAGGGACAGGAAATTTTGAGGAATGGCACATTTCTCATCCTAGAATCACAGACTGGTTTGGGTTGGAAGGGACCTTAAAGATCACCTAGTGCCCCCCCTGCCATGGGCAGGGACACTTTCCACTGTCCCAGGCTGCTCCAAGCCCCAATGTCCAGCCTGGCCTTGGACACTGCCAGGGATCCAGGGGCAGCCACAGCTGCTCTGGGCACCCTGTGCCAGGGCCTGCCCACCCTCCCAGGGAACAATTCCTTCTGTATCTGTAACCTAAATTTCCCTCTTTCAGTCTGAAGCCATTTCCCCTCATCCCGTCACTCCAGTGTCTGATGAAAAATCCCCCTCTGGCTTCCTTGCAGACCCTGGAAGGAGCTGTGAGGTCTCCACACAACCTTCTCTTTTCCAGGCTGGGCAGCCCCAGCTCTCCCAGCCTGGCTCACAGGGGAGGGGCTCCAGTCCCCTCAGCACCTCCGTGGCCTCCTCTGGTCTCGGTCCAGCAGCTCCAGGTCTTTCCTGTGCTGGGCCCCAGGGCTGGGGCAGCTCTGCAGGTGGGGTCTCACCTGAGTGGGGCAGAGGGGCAGAATCATCTCTCTTGATGTGCTGCCCACACTGCCTTTAATGCCCTACTCAAGGGGCTGTCTGAAAAATAGTGAATAGGCTAAACAATTAAGAAACTTGCTTTGAAGAAAAATAGACTACTTATCCCATGACCTTAGCTGCTTCATTTAAATTCTTCCTGAGCATCAAGATCAAGCAACAGGACAAGAGGAACGGGCAGGGCCTGAGCCCAGGGAGCTCCCCCTGGCACAGGAGGCAGAACTCCTGCCCTGGGCAGTGCCCGGCCCTGAGCAGATTGTGCAGAGAGGCTGTGCAGTCTCCTCCCTGGGATATTGCAGAGCCGCATGGACACACTGCTGTGCCCTGTGCTCTGGGATGGCCCTGCTGGAGCAGGGAGGTGGCACCAGAGGAGACCCTGGGGGCCCCTCCAACCTCACTCATCCTGTGTATCCTGTGATATGTGTCTGATTTACCTACAGGGCATAACTACATACAGAGGAGAAAGCCCCAAAATAAAGCTTAGAAGAAATATTTTTCAATCCTCTGTGAGCAGCTGCTGCTGGGGAAGCTGAAAAAACCAGTGTGATCCCCTCCCAACCTTGCTTGTATGAAGCTGTGGTAGAATTGCAGTCATGGCAGGGCTTTAGATGGATCAGGATCTCAGGGAAAGAAGATTCATGTGAGAAAACCCAAAAAGAGCTCTGTCCATGCTGTGCTTACTTCCCCATTATCTGTATGGAATACAAGCACCCTCTTTGTCTCTGCACATGTACAATTTTATATATTCACCTCTACATGGGTATTTTATTATATAAAACCACATAACATTATGTATCGTATAAAATAAATAAAAAGCAAACCACCGTGGCTGAAATCTGACAAACAGAAGTGACTGCTTTAATAGCACCATGCTTTTGCACCCTGTGGTATTTCTATTTGCATATTAATGAAGTTGAAGGTCAGATGCCACTAATTACAACCTATTCACTCTGTCCAACATCCCACCAACAAATACTCAGGAGTGGACCTCTTAATGCCATTATGCAAATGATAGTTAAGTACAGAAATAAATTCAAAATAGTGGTATCTAAAGCAGCATATTAGCAGGAGGTAAATTAATAAATATATTCAAGAAATTGAAATTAAAAATTATTATTCAACATGAGATTAATCATTACTGAATGATATGTAGAAAAAATAACTATTTCTTTCTCCCTGGTGTAACAGAATAAAACATCCAGTATCTTGGCAGGATGCAACATTCCAGCATGGGTCTGATAGAGAATATGTCGAAGCAAATATTAAAGAACTACCTTGATCAGTAGAAAAGTGAGGACCTGATTTCAGGTTGTCTGAAAATACATTAATGTAAAAATACTCCAAGAAACCACCCAAAAGAAACCCCCCCAAAAAAACCAAAACCCCACAACATCTCATAGTATAGCAGCTTGGTAGTGGAGACAATATATAATATGCTTTCTATAAATAATTGCTAATGTAAATAATAAGTAAATAGTTGTTTACCACTAAAAATTAGGTAACTCTCACATGTAACTCTGTGGCATAAAAAAAGTGATTATTATTTCTTTGGTGTAGAGTGTGAAAATAAATTAACCATTTTTTCTAACAGCCTTTTATCTATAAAAAATGAGAGTGTAAACAACTGCACAACTTGAAAGAGAAGATCCCATATGAAAAACATCCCTGGAAACAAGCACTGAATTCAGGCAATCGAGCATTTCCAGCACGTGCTGGAAAGGAGAAAGGAGGGAATGCAATTCTTTTATCTCCTGTGTGTCAAATACAAGACTTGCTAAGATAAAGCTGTGTGTGAAGGAACCCCTGAAGTCATGGGTGAGGTTTTCACTGTGGAGAATGTGATGGAGGTGCAAGGAAAGTCGCAGGTCAGCATTTGTAAGACAACAGAACAGATTTAACCTGAAGCAGAACCACGGAAGGAATTCTAGTGATGTGCAGGACAGAGGGATAGGGAAGGGTGAAGGGTGCCTGTGCTGCTGGTTTCAATCACACAGGAAGGGAAAAATTGGTTACAACAGAGACTGAGAGATCATGGAGGAGAAAATAGTGGTACTGCAACGTGGTGATTGGGTAAAACACTCAGGGAAGAGCTTGAAGGCAACTGAGGGGAAAAAAATAGATTGCCAGGAGAAAAACAAATGTGATGTCATAGAGCAATGCAAGGAGTCAGGCCACAAAATAAAAGGATGAGCACTTGTTCTGCAGCAGATCAATCTGGCCTTAATCCTTCACCCCATAGTAAAATATAAAGGAGAGCAAGGCAAAAAAAATTATATAAAGGATAAGTCCCCCCTAAAAAAACCTGCCAGTCAAACCAGCAGAAGCATCCACTCTGTTTACATAAATTAAAGCTCCATTGTGCAAGAACTTTACCTGCTATGAAAACTTTAGGCTTTAAAAATTTTATCTCCTCTTCCAATGTCTTTCATAGGAAATTTTTATTCATTCTCTTGCACCAAGACTTTCTTCTTTGGTTGCTTGTAAATAAATGTTCAGCTTTAAAATGATAAAATTTCCCTGCAGAACACAAGCCAAGTGCCATGACAAGAGACTTATGGACTGAAGGGTAGGAGAGGGAATATCAGCACAGCTGGAATTCACAAGATATCACACTGTTTTTAACATTAGTGCTAAAACAAGGGGAAGGCAAGTGCTACAGGAAAAGCCTGGGATGATACAAGAATGCTCTCAGCATCTTGATACATGTTAAGATCACCAGCATTTCTTGGGGATAAATTTCTCTCAGAGTAGAAATCTGTCAGAGCAGTATCCAAAATTGGGAAGGGCACGCAGTGCTGTGGAAATCTTTGTTTATAAAGGTAGGAAACAAAGGAAATTCTTCTAGAGTATCGTGCAGAGGATGGTGGAATAATAAATCACCATCTCTGGATCCTGAATTCTGTAATATTTACCCAAGAGTCTTACATCTATTTCTCAAAAATACTTTATCAATACGGAAAAAAACCCAAAAGAACCCCACTCTAAGATTTCACCGTAGACTGTGAACTCAACAATTTAGCCAACAATGTCTTTGCCCATTTCCTGCTTGATACTTCAGTCTTACACCTATTTTATCTTTTTATCAGTTCCTTTGGATGAAGGACTCAGCAGAAGTCCTCAGGAACCAGTGACAATTTATATTCTCCTTCCCTTCTTTTTGTGCCTTTCTGTAGTCTGTAAATCCTTTTAAGTTAATGAAATTATTCTTGCTTTGGTTTTGTCTTTCATTTTATTCAGTGCAAGACAACTGGACAGGCACACTTCATGCAATTCCTTTTATAATAGTCAAGGGAAAAAAAGTGAAAAATTTATTTCCACAGGTTTTGTTTTCATAAGGTTGTTGTATTAAACCCACTTCAATAGCTGTTGTTTCATTATCAGACTAGCAGAATAAAGTAGAAAAAGTGTTTAATTAACAAAAAAGAATCAACGTATTAGGACTGATAATTTAGAGGCTTTAAAAGAATGAGCAAAAATAAAGCACAAAGTCATAAAAGATAAGACTTAGCAGTATGTTTTTCATAAAAGAGTTTTCTGGTTTTCATCTAATTCCATCTGGTTTCAATCTTAGAGATTTCCTCTGTAGCAATACATTAGATTGAACATCATGGCTATAAAAATCTGTCAGAGGAAAGATTTCCCCTCATGGTGTAAGAGAGCTGAACCATCAAACACTCCTCCCATTATATCTACAATAATAATTTTAACATTTTTTCTTCTATTGTGAATTCCTATCTCTCCTTTAATAGGCATAAGACACAAATCTTGCAAGGAGCTGGGCAAGAACTCATTTCCAAAATCCTTTAGCAGCGAGTTGTACCTGCACACAGGCCTTTGCAGCTCTTCGGTGGGGTTTACCCAAAGCAGGGATGTTTGAGCTGCTCTGAAAGCTCCCCTGCAGCACACACACACTTTTACTTGTGCTGAGATGAACAACAATCAAATATTAACAGGGTTTGTCTTGCCTGGCAGAACAGATTAACATCACCAAAAGTCACGTTTGTTACAGAAGGTTTAGGAGTCTCCCAAACCTTTCATATGGACTTCAGAATGATGTGCTGAACACCTTCAGCTGCTTTCCCCATACTTTTGCATGATTTTCCCATAATCATCAGGCTGCATCTACTCTGAAACCCTCAGGAAGATCTTGCCAGTATTTGTAGATATTCCTGTGGCATGTTAAGAGTGGTCATAAGCAATTACTTAAAGATTTTTTTTATTTTTTTCTAAGACTTCTGGAGTTCTAGTTTAGAACCATGAGAGTGGCTGAACAAAGCCAAAACATCTCTAATTCATATGGTGAGACAGAGAAATCCTTTGATGGCTTCCCAGTCCCTGAAGGGAGCCTACAAGAGAGATGGAGAGAGACAAGTGACAAGGGCTGGAGGGACAAGACAAGGGGGAATGGCTTCCCACTGCCAGAAGGCAGGGCTAGATGGGATATTGGGCAGGAATTGTTCCCTGGGAGGGTGGGCAGGCCCTGGCACAGGGTGCCCAGAGCAGCTGTGGCTGCCCCTGGACCCCTGGCAGTGCCCAAGGCCAGGTTGGACACTGGGGCTTGGAGCAGCGTGGGACAGTGGAAGGTGTCCCTGCCCATGGCAGGGGTGGCACTGGATGGGCTTTGAGGTCCCTCCCAACCCAACTATTCTGTGATTCCAAGAAAACACAGCCGGTCCCTCCCAGCTGGAGAAACAAGGCAGACCTGAGTATATTCGTACATTTGGAACTACAAATATCCTGTCCTAACCCAAACCTGATCAGCACAGAGCTATTCAAGAGTTACACCTCCCAAACATGTGACCTGCTTCACATCTCATTTCTTTTTCTTTGCCAGCCAAATACCTCCACTTTACCATCTTCACCCTTTCTAAATCAATCAATCAATCAATGCTACTGTCTTGCTGGTGCCTCAGTGGAGCTCACCCACCCATCCACTTCAGGAGTTCCTTAACAACTCCCCCTTTAAGGAAGCAGCTTTTAGTACAGCTTTTTTCCTGCTTGTTTAATAATTCATTCCCACGGTATACAAACTAGAAAAAGAAAACTGTTTAGTAGGAAATAGGAAGTAGCTGGAACCTTGAAGTGTGAGTGTGCTGGTGTTGGAGCACAAAGTTGCTGTGCTGAGCCCTAATGAATACCCAAGGCAATAAATAACCTAATCTCTAACAAGAAAGCACTAGAATACTCACTTAACAGAACTAATCCACTGACATGCAATCCATTAATTATCTCCATTTGATCTTTTCAGATGCTGTAATTGACTGAAGATGGAATGTCACAGTAAGGCACACAGGAAAGGCAGAAGTTACACTTGAGACTGGTTATGCCAGCCCCACTGGCTGCTGACAACAACAACCACAGAACCACTGTGTCGTGATCCGGGGAGTGTTCT
>VZTD01003554.1:0-113230 GCA_013397725.1 Rhagologus leucostigma
AGGGCCTTGAGGAGAAGCCATACAAAGAGTGGCTGAAGTCACTTGATCTGTTCAGCCTGGAGAAGAGGAGACTGAGGGAATACCTCATTGCAGTCTACAAATTCCTGGTGAGGGGAAGAGAAGGGGCAGGTACCAAGACAGTGATAAGACTCTAGAGAATGGCCTGAAGTTATGTAAGGGGAGGTTTAGGTTATATATTAGAAAAAGTTTCTTCACCAGAGTGTGACTGAGTACTAGAACAGGCTTCCCAGGGAAGTGGTCACAGCACCAAGCCTGACAGAGTTCAAGAAATATTTGGACAATGGTCTCAGGCACACAGTATGACTCTTGGGGCTGTCCTGTGTGGGGCCAGCAGCTGGACTCGATGATCCTTGTGAGTCTCTTCCAACTCAGGATATTTTTAGGATTCTATGATTTTAAATTTTTAAGAAGCAATTACCATAGGTTTTTACTGCTTTCAGTGCTGGAAGAAACATGTGTATTAGACTACATGATATGTAGTCAAATAGCAGAGCATGCATCCAAATCATGTTGCCAATATAATATCGACATCAAGTACTTCCTAGGATTGATAAGTTGCTATGGATGTTGCATTTAGAGATCCCCTTAATAAAGCACAAATTTTAAATGTAGCCCATAAATATATTACATTTAGAACAAGAACAGCTTAGCAAATCGTATTTAAAATGTGAATATTTATTGCTTTCCATTTTTGCACTCCTGTGTTAGTGAGAACAGAGTCAGAGCTCAGACCAGCATGCTCATAAGTTCAAAAGAAGCATCTATGAATTATAATGTTCACTGACAATAACCACTGGTAAGTCAATGTACATAAATCAATGTTCCAGATGATAGCATATGTAATAAAGTTTATAAAGGCTTTACGATAAGTAAGTGCGTATTATTGTATTACATAGCAACTCCTAGGAAAGAAAACCTAATGAATTTTAAAATAGTTTGGCCTTCTATTTTCCTGAATCTAAACTGAAAAGGCCAAAAATTAGTGTACTTCTATTTGCGCTGTTAGTAATTTCTTTATTAGTAGTGAAACTAAAACTTTATAATACATTTTTCTTTAGCTGAAAAAATGAATATTTTCTTGAACATAAGTATTTTTAAAATATTGTTCCAGTTATATTTGCCTTATTTTTAAAAGTAGAATTTGTCGGCATCTCTTCAGTAAATGAAGGTTTATTAGATACCTGTTTTAAAAAATACTTTACTGAAAACACTGTGTTTGCAAATAAAATATGCTAGGTGTTCCCTTCATAAGAAACCATTTTCTTCTGCAAGGGCTTAAAAATTCTCCAAAGTAAGTGAACCCTGTGAGACAACATGTAGGCATTGACCAAAATCCCCTAGAAGTATTTTGATCATATTTGAATTAAGCACTTGAAGTGAGGGGAAACTAAACATCAGTTTAAAAGTCCCCTTGAATGGCTACTTAAATCACAGCATGGAATATCCCTGAATCTGTGGGGCTTAAAAAAAAAAACATGCTAAGGCACTATGACAGAAATGAGACATAAATCATTAGAAACTGCTTTGAGAAGATCAGTTCTTTTCATCCTAATTAAATTCTTTTAAAAGCATTTTTTTTACAGAGTTCCAGGACTCTTTAGTATCTTTAGGAAACTAAAGTCTGATGCAGGTCATTCTGGAGGCAAAGAAAACCTTGCATTAACTTCAGTAGAAAAGAGACTCCTTAGGAAGCAGATGTGCTTACATTCCAATGTCAAAAATAGGAGCTAAGCATCTGCTCAAAGTTAATCACACGCTTAAACACTGTCCAGGACTAAGGTCATGGTTGCCAGGACCTGATCTTGCAGCACATACAAATCCAAATGATTAATGGTTTGGTTTGCCTGCTGGATAAAACAAATGTAATATGAAATACAGGGTTTGGGGTTTTGTGATTCATTTTTGTGTCACATAATAAAATTTAAAAAAAAAAATCTATCCCAAATAGAGTTCTGTTGAGTTAGTGGAAATACTAATACAAATTACTATATATTCTCATTTAGTTCAGGTTGAAAACCAAAGAATACTACTAACACAAACAAGGCCCAGCACAAAAGCCTTGTGTGGCAAATAGACACACAGACAAAGAACGAGTACAGTCTGTCAAGGAAACTGAGGTTACTTCTGAAAAGTACACATTGTGTCCTATAAATGTACTACAACAGAGATAAAACTTAGCTCAGGGCAAATAAATGTTCTCCAAATACAGAGAAGACTTCACGAAATACAATTAAATTAAAATCAAGGCTGAGAGAAAGTTTGGTAATATCTGACCAACTGGTCACTTAAATGACTGGATTATCTGTCCTCTTCTGAGTACAAATTTATATAAATTAGAGGAAATGATGGAAAGAGGGAACTATGGGAAGCAAAAGGAGTGAGGATATAGTGAAGACTGTGGAAGGAGGATGCAGAGGTGCAGCTGAAAGCAGGATGGGGAAGCTGTCTCAGCTGTAGAACTGTGTGCTTGAAGGTGTACCAGGTAAAATTGACACTTGTGACACAAAACAAAATAATTATTGTCAAAACCTAGACATAGAAGGGCTCAATCCTTACTTGTCTCAGGGAGACTGAGGAAGCTCCTTCAGCATCTAAGTGCTGTTATGTTCATACATAGCCCTGTGAAAAATTATAAGATCACCAATATGATAAACTGGCAGCTGCTCACAATGTTTTACTTTAACCCAACACCAAAAACCCAACAGTTCTACAGATTCAGACAATAAATCACCACTTTTACAAAAATCCCACCAATTTAGTGTCTTTGATACTAATCTAAAAGGCTTTCAAGTAAATTAAGCCACAAATAACTTCAGAAAATGGTTGCTATTCACATACACCAAGTCTCAAGCAAAACACATTCCAGAACTTGCAAATGGATTTTTTTTGCAAAACCCTGCATTTATGTACATATTAATCCACGATAATTTGGGTTTTCAATTTCTTTTAAATGTAGCTTACCCACCTCAAGGATGTAGGACATACTATAAAACAGGCTATGACAGCTTAAAGGTTCAGATTGCTAGTGAAAGGAACTAAAAAATATTTTTATTATAATTTCATTCTTGTAAGCCAGTCTCATGATATCTGGATTGTAGTATATTCCAAAGGTTAAAGCTGTCATGTCTGATGTGTCAGCTCCTTGTGTAAGCAATTTCCAGTTGCTTGGTTGGGAAGAAAACAAGAGAGAAAGATCTAATCCCACAGCTTTCACCTAAGTGAAAGAGCCTACATTTCACCTAAGGTTCTCTTGCTGGTGAACTGAAAGACTGCCCAGGCTTGTGGGGATTGAAACAATATGCTTTCAGGATCTACATCATGTATTTCTATGAGGATATCCTCGTTGCAAAAGAATCTGACTCAAGCCAGGACTTCAAGTATTGGAATCCAATCCAGTAGCATCCCTTTCTGTGGGCATCATTTTCATTCTCTCTCTGAAGGTGTCTGATGTGTGGCAACTGTGCTCAGTGCAAAATCATTCTACTCTACTGTCTGTATCATTGGGCAGTTCCACATACGTTATTTGTGCTTCTATCTAGCTCTTCCTTTTTGGGATAGTTTATTTTACCCAAGTTTTATTTGAGTAGGTTTCTCTGGGCATTGGGCCCAGTTCTTGTTTAACTTTGCTCTTAAAATCTGTGCAACAGCCCAGATGTTCTTTCTGAAAAAAAAAAAAAAGGGCAGCGGGAGAGTTTTATGCACCCATTTTAAAAAATGATCTTGTTTTAAAGCACCAGAACAGATAATTTGTAAACCCACTGAATGCATTTGTATGGTTTATAGCGAAGTTAAACTCCATTACTGTTTGGGACTTAGGTTTACAAGGCTAACAAAAATGCTGACTAGGTGGAATAGAAAACACAAGGGCATGGAAGAAATGTTTTTATATTGGAACATTTATTTAAAGTTATTACGAAGGAGAAGGTATGAAAACCTTTAGTAAAGATGGATCTAGCTGAACTATGTCAGAGTCATAAATTTATTTTTCCCCCCAAAAGTAAGGTCTGTGGAACAATAAAAATCAGCAGTAGGCCCAGAAGTTTTTAGTGGACCAAAGGTAAAATTTTCAACTAGAAGTATAGATTTGAGAAGCAGAACAGTTCAACTCTGTATAGCAATGAGCAAGCAGCTGTCAAAAAAAGTGTTTCAAAAGAGATGTCAGGAAACATGGAATAGGAAAGCAGGAACCGTACCCAAAAGGAAGGGACGAAGCAACAAAAGTTAAAGAAACAGCTGACCCCATTAAATTATTATCAAAGAGTTACTCATATATTTTTCTAGTGCCACAAGTGACATCATGAGCTGACATTACCAATAGGTTACCACTTTCCCAGTCAACAGTAGAAGAAAAAATTTGAAAACCTCTTTTATCAAAGGCTAGCTATAGCACATACGGGTTTTTTTTAAGCCAAATCCTCGGTTCTGAGGAAGAAGGCAAGGCTTGCTCATAACATAGAGGAAATTCCAGGTACTGTAGAGACAGAAGGAAAGGAATGAGAAATGCTAAGAAAGCAGATAGAATAAAAGCTGTACAGGGTTGTTACAGTCACCATGGCATAGAATAGTTCATAGGTTTCTAATCAATCCAGGCTCTCTTTGTTCTCCTTCCCTTGAAAATGATCCCTGCACAGAATCTCATTCAGCAATATAAGATGAAAAAAATGATCCCTTTCTAAGTACATTAAGACCATCATAAGAGCTGTTGGATGCCAGAAATGCTTTAAACCTTCTAGGGAATCCACTACTCTACTTTACAGATGGTTTGACTATTCCAAATGTTGAACTCATTCAGTACTATCTTACAAAAAGTTAATACCAGTGGGTAAGAAAAACTCTGGGACTCCATGTGGTTCTTTGGGAACATTGTCGCTTACACATAACATTTAGTGCCTCACTTAATGAACACAGTAGAGCCACACTCTCTGCGTTTGTCTGTAAATGACTGATTTCAAAACCCCACTACAGTGAATTAAACAGAAGTCCATACAGCACCAACCATGACTGAAAAAAACCCCTTCTTCCACAAAATTGTAAAACATTTAATTATTCAAGAGTACGTATGTACAGTGGAAAGGTAATTTTTAATTTAAAATATCTCTCTTTCAGAGAGAGATTAAAAATACTCTCCTGTCTTGGAGAAAACATTGGAACCCTTCCCTTCCCACAAAGAGACCCAGAAATCCTTGCCAAAATCTTCCTCTCTTATGGGAATCACAACATTTTCTCATTGCTTTCCCTCAGAAGAAACCTGGGATCTTCTGAAACAATTTCCATTCTGCCAGTTTCCACACAGAGCTTTAAAATAGAAATCCTTCCTAAGAACTCAGGAAACAGATTATGAATCAAGAGAAAATGGAAGCTGACAGCAATATCAGAGACTTGTGCAATAGTGATGTGTAGAACAAGATAGATCAAAGCCTTTGAAAAAGGCTTTATTTTTTTGTAAATAGGATAAGCAACCCCCATTGCGTCCCAGTCTAATCAGGAACAAGTTCATGTTTTCACTTTTCCAAAGCCAATATTAACATTGACTGCTGTTAAGATCAGTGACAAAAAAATCAGCTAATCTCTGTAGTTGGAGTTAACATTTTCATCTTTGGAGGAGTCTATATTTTTTTTTCTGTCTTTCCTAATAAAATCAGCCAATACATACAAAAGCCATTGTTATAAAGACAATCATTCTATTAGACTAGTTCTTGAAAAGCAAACTCCAGATGGGAACAAAGGTCTTCTCTGCTGAGTTCCTGGTCATGTTCTACTGAAATTTTCCTGATTTGACTTGGTTTACCGAGAAAAGAACCATAGCCCATTTTTCCCATGCTGATTTGCCTCTAGTTTAACATAAGCTGACAACTCCTCCTTGTTCACCACCACTGATAAGACATATATTATTTTGATTTTCATTCTCTTTGGCTTTAATACCTAAACCAGAACAAAATGTTGTCATTCACTAAGTTCTTAAAACTGAGCCAGCTATGCTTGTGGCTGAGAAGCGGTACTGTAGAAATTGGACAGTCATATAACCAATTTTCCATTTTATTACGGCCTATGGATTCATAAAATTTGTGTTTTTCATCAGGAAGATGGTCTGAAACACAAATAAACAAGATCTACCTCTCTTCCTGAACATGTTCTTCCCAAGACACCTGAAATTTCCTGATAGGAATTTTAGCTACAAGGCTTGCAGCCTGCCTGGGATGGAAGGGAACACCCTCCTGAGCAGCCAGAGGGTCCATACAACATACTTCATACTTCATTTCATCTTACAAACCTTAAATCTGCTGCATGAAAAGCTTGAAATGCGTTGTTATTGTCTCTCCTGGGACTCCAGATCAGATTTGTAAGATTTAGAAGTGGATGATACTGTATTATTTCTGGGAAAAACAGCCATACCCTTTACCTGAAAATCTTCTGTGGTGTTTCTGCCTTTCAGTAGTAGTAAAGGCTCCTTTGTTACTGGTTCTGATGACAAGAGAAAAATTATAACTGACCCTCCTTTTGCTTGGCTTTACAGCTTAATAATTCTTTTGGGGAACTAGGAAGACGTTTAATTTTTTCATAGAGTCTGAGGCAAGTAATCACTAGATCACATAGCCTGACAACTTCTATATGAGTGCACATTTGATATCACTCTATTACCATCCTAGTGAATCCACTGTGCTGGATTAGACTAAAACACTTTAGTTCTCAAGAGATTTATGTATCAGGAACAGCAGGAACCAAAAATGTCTTCACAGAATCACAGAAGAGTTGAGGCTGGAAGGGACTGCTGGAGGGCATCTGGTCCAACTCCCTGCTCAAGCCAGGCCATGTAGAGCCAATTCCCCAGGACCATGTCCAGATGGCTTTTGAATATCTGCAGGGAGGGAGACTCCACAACCTCTCTGAAGCTTCACTGGAAAAGACCCCTGAATCATCAAAGAACTGGTTAAAGATTTTTCAAGGTGTCAGTTTCTTCTTCAGCTGGATGTGAGTAGCTTGTTTTCATCCTGAACTGCAAGAAAAATTCTCTCTCATACTCAAATCAAGTATTTTTGTTAAACTTTGTTTATAAGACAGAGTCATATATATAATAAAGAGCAGTATTTTCATTGTCCATCTGTCTGCAGAGTCAAGCAATCCACTAGAATTGAAAAGCAGGAACCACTCCCTTCTCTCTCACTTTCCCAAAAAATTTAGGAAGAGTGATTATTTTTCACACATACAATCTGATATGAAATTTGCAGGTAAAAGTTTATGTCACATCACTACTCAAACTCAGACCTGCAAGCAGCTGTGTATTTAAGAGAATGTAGCTCTTGCTGAGTATGAGGGAATAAAATAAAAAAAAGGTTTCACAAATTCTCTAAGTCTCAGATTTCAGTGACGGAAAAGATCACTGCGAGTATAACATGAAACCACACAGCACTTGCGCTTTAGACCCTCCATTAAAAGTTGCTTCATTTGATTATAATTCATAATTTTTTCCGCATTTTCCAAATGATCTTTGCTCTTAGGATACTGCATTATTTGTCAGCTTCTCTAATTTTATCTTTCGTCATACAGTTTCCTTTCTGTCTTCCTCATCAAGATGGTAAATTCCTTCCTATAAATTATTTTTCCCAAAAATTTTTTCTCTTCCATGTTTAAATTGTTTTCTTAAAATGACCTGGTGGTCTCTCAGATTTGCTTCTGATATACTGAATAGACTGAGTTCCTTATATCCTACTTTTGTTTTCCAAAGCCAGGAAGATCATTATTTTGGCTCTTCTTTGAGCTCTTTTAAGTAATTCAGATCCGGTTCATGCACAGCAGACATCAGAAATGGACAGGATATTGCTGCATTTTAAGCATAGCATACCATTCTCCTTTTCATCCTTTTAATAGCTCCCTATTGGTTCAGGTTAACAGAGGTCTTAAAATGTTATATGCTTTGGCAAAATTGTTGTATCAGTAGCCTCTCTTATCTCTTAGACCATGACAAAATCTGGCCTGTAATCTTGTAAAAAAGAAAAAAAATCCAACTTTTTCAAGTCTTCTTCTCCAGAAACTCCTGTTGGCTCAGATAAGCTATGTTTTAATTTTCTAATTCTCTGTAGATATAAGATTGCATTTAATGCCTCATTATTCTGCCCAGTATCTTCACAAAGCTAGTAGAACTTTAATATCTCAAGCAATTTTGGTAATTTTCTGGTATTTAAATCATGTTGGCTGTCTTTCAATATTTTCCAATATTTTTAATATTAATTTTGAAACAATTAATTATTCTTGAAACTTTTGAATAAGTGATTTAAAATTCTTAGCCAGGCCTCTTCAAACCTCTCGTCTGAAAATACTTGAGTTTGCCTGATGCCGGGACATTCTCCTTTGTTTCACATGGTAAACTTTGTTGCTTGTCTACCTTTTAGCACTTTTACGTTTGCAGTCAGTTTTATTTAAAATGTTATATAAATACCTTTTTTATTATTATTTACATGCTGTGTGCTGAAGTGTTCCGTAATTGTGAGGGGATTTTTTGTTTGGTTTTGTTTGGTTTGGCTTTTTTCTCTTTTGGGTTTTCTTTTTCATCCTTTTCTGACCACTTTCTGAAGTGGTCAGTTATGGTCTTCTCTTGTCATTCACCTGTATTTTCAACTTGGTACCTATTAAATCTAACCATTTTTTTTCATTCTTTTTAAATTGGTTATTTTCATTTTGGTCTCTTTGATCGGAGCTGCTCACTGCTGCATGTTCTCCTATAAGAGTATAGACCAATACAATTTCATCTAAAGGATGACTAATTAATATATAACATTATTAAAAAGTTTAATTCAGGCTTCAGCCAGAAGAAAACAATCAAATGTTTTGATGAATAGAGAAGTTCTGGTTTCCTGAACTAGCTTTCTGATTGATGTAAAGTACACACTTCTTATCATCTCTAACTATTTGGCAGAGGGTTAGGTGTCTTATTCCTACAAGGTTTTGTGCGTTTCAGGATAGCAACCATGTGTTTTTCTTAAGCTAAGGATTTATTTTTCTTTTTAGAGAGAACAATCCTTTTTTTAAGGAAAATGTTAACATTTAATCCAGTTGGTCTCAGCACATCCCATAGCTATGAGATCCCATAGATTTAATTTGAGAGATAATCTAGAAAACTAGAAAATACAGAAAGAAGAGGACTGTTCATATGATTGAGATGTTGGCCTGGGATTCCAAGAGCCAGGGAGGTTATCCTTAGTAATGTTTCAAAATTTCCATTGACCTTTTTACGAGAGTCCTGATTTTTGCATCTTGAAGGTCTTCATCTGCAAAATAGAGCTAAAAACCTTATTTCTTCCATTTTTCATAATCCAGTCAGGTTACAGAAAAGACAGACCTTTCTTTGGTAACCAGCACAGCAAGGACAGATCTCAATTTTAGCTTGAAGCACAAGAGACTCTTGTTCCTACTGTTCTGCTTTATACAAATGTCAAATTGTTACAGGGTAAATGAAGATTCATGTTGTTAAGAAGTACCTATGATTTCTATCGGCTTGTGTTTATCTTAATCTGGTCACGGTCACTGTGCAAACGTGATGCCTTAAGCTACAACAGGAATGATGGTGCAGCCCTTTTCTCATACTGGAAGTTCATACTTTAAGATAAAGGTTCTTCAAGTTTTGCTTGGATAAATGCCCAGGTTATCTGCAGGAACATGTTGTTCTGTTCCACAGTTACGGAATATTGCAGCCTCAATCCATTAATTCTTTGAACAACACCTGTGGTCAACAAAATGTCATATTGGCTTTCCAGTTAGGCACTTCAGGATCTTGAAGTTAAAGAAGGATTATCTAATTCTGCAAGGTGCAGAGGGCGAGGAAGAGATGTTGGTCCTTTTCATTTTACATTAGTTATTTTAAGATTTTCAGTCTTTAATTCCAAACAATAACAGGACTCAATCAACCACTCCAAAGCATTTTTTTTCGTAAGCCCATTCTGTTTAAATATGAAGTATCAACACTGGTTTCCTGAGATCTAACAAGCATCCTTGTGGATGCTTCAAAGTCTTCCAAAGTCCAAAACTTCTTTCAAAGTCCAAAAAAATTTTTGTACCATTAACTTACTGTAATTATTAATGGCGTATCTTTATCTAAAACCTTTTTTTTTCCATGTGTTTAAGTTGATTGAAATTAGCCAGTGGGTTCAAACATTACTGAGAAGGAGAGCTGGAAAAGTATAAATACAGAAAAAAAGACCTTTCCCTTTAAAAATCAAGCTAAAAATCAGTCAGTAGTAATAGAAGTAATTATTTGAAATGCATTTGGTATGATGCTGCAAAAAGTATTCAGGCTTGAAGAGTAAAGTGGTATAGAAAGTGGACAGTGGAATTTTTATATTTGACTGCAGTAATTTTTTTGAAAGAATGATTATTTTACAATTTTCCTTACCCCTACCATTCTCTTTGGGCTGAAACACTGAAATAAAATGTCAAAATATTTAAGTTTTGCCATTTCAGAATTTTGGGGAGGAAATTGGGGTAGGAACAAGCAAACTGTGAAAGATGCACAAAATCTGAGTATCTAAATTTGCTTGCCATCTTCTGTTAGATACATAAACAGCCTTTGGGAACAGCGGAGTTAACCATCCACACTGTACACAGGCAAACTGAGATGCAGAGGGCATAGATGGGCAGGGGCAAAAAGGCAGGCCAGTATTTCCCTGGAAGCGGCTTTAAACCTTTTGCAGAACAGGCAGGACCCTGGTTACCGATGTAGAAACCAAAGCACTTCAGAGTGCTAAATTTTGCTGGCTCCACCCCTAACCACCATAATCTGATGTAATTCTATTGAACTCAGTGGAGATCTACTGATCTACAGCAGCAGAACAGTGACTTTACCTCTAGGTGATGGAGTATGGTTTGGGGAATTTGGGAGTCTAGGTGTTTCATTAAGCCAAGCTCTCTGACATTAAATCACCAAGTTGAAAAGATCTGTTTTGTTTGATGCCATTGATTAAAACCACACGATTTTAGCCCTCATAGCTTGTGTGTACATCAAGAAATTAGTTATAAAAGCAAATGCACCCTTCACCATAGGAATATACAGCATATGTTGTATAAGTATTTTATAAGCATTAGTAGGAGATGATAAAACCATATGTGAATAACTATCCAGAATATAAATATTACCCTTAAGAAACCTATATATAAATGCTACTTAGTACACCAAGAACTGTTCTATGCATGTGGGAAAGCAATTGAAATGTCTCAAAACTAATAGTAGAAAAATGTGTATAACGTGAAGACATTAAAAAGAAAACAATAATAAATATAAGAAATGGTGAGGAAGTGATTTGAAAAGTATGGACAAAGAAGGAAAGAGCGTGCAGCAAATTATATAACATAAAGGAAGTCATGTGAAATCACATGAATAAATTCAGTAAATAGAACCTGGAAAAGTTAAATTGTCTAGTTCAATGACTACCTATCAGTAGCATGGTCAGGAATGGCATGTTATAAGGCCTATTTGATAAGTTTATTAATTACCATTGCAGTTGCTAGGAGGAGAGACAGAGAAACACGATAAAGCAGAGAAGATAGCACAACATTACTCCTTTACAATTATAGCAGTTTCCGATTTGCTTCAATGCACAGGAGATTATGCTTGTTCATATGAAAAACTATCCATTGCCTTGATCATACAAATAGTTATTCTTATTTATATGACATATTAAATTCCAAAGGACCTTTACTACAGTAACAGCAACACAACTGAAATATTTTGCAAACTTCATTTAAAATACTTCAGTTAGCAAATTCTCAGGTCCCATTAGCCTATATTCACAGTTTGCATCATGTATCTAGCTTTTAGTTTTCCAGGGGTGTCAAGCTCCACCTTGGTTTTCAATTTTCTTTTCTACAGATGAGTTTAAAGCGTGAGTTCATAGATAACTCCTAAGCATAGAATCATGTAATGTATACAGCACAGTTTCAGATCACTTCCATCGTCCATCTTCGAGGGCATCCAGCTCTCTCAGAAATTCAGTTTTTTCTCAGAGGCAATGCTTTCTAGCACTGATTAGCCATTTGTTCACCACACACTACTTATGTCAAGAACATTGATAAAAATAACACACAAAGTTTTTAAAGAACTCTTGAGGGTTCTTTACGTCATATAATATATGTTTATAAGGAATATAAATTATCAAAGTCCACTCCTCATTGATGATTTCACTTCTAATCTTCAATTTCTTCAGCTTTGCCAATAATTTCTGCAACAATATATTAATTTTTTCACTGAAATTCTGATATGGTATTGCTACTTATTTTCTTTGTCTGGAAAGAAAAATGGTTTCTTACTCGTTTGTTTAGTATGGCATAATCTAGATTGGGTAAATGTATTACATATATTAGCCCAACCTTTTTTACCTGAATCATCTTGATTACTCATACCTTTCAAATATCTTCTCATAGCATTGAATACTATTAAAGACACAGTAGTAGAATTGAAATGATCACATGATATTCTTTCTTTATAGTTCAGGAACCTCCTTTGCTATTTTCTAGTTACATTGTTGTAATCCCTTGTCAATATATTTATTAACCCTTTTAGTTATTTTATCTTTCATTTCATATACCTATTTTGAGAATTCTGGAAACAGATATTCTCCAGGCCTCAAAATCAGATTATCTGAAGCATTTAATTTTCTTTGTATCTGAGGTCAAGCAAATAATTTAATTAGTTTCCTATTTCATTTACTTCCAATCTCAGCTCTTACCACAGTGCACAATCATCAATATCCTCCTTTATTTCTGCATTGGAAGAAGTCTTTTCTACTTGTGTGAGTATCTCTTACAAGTTAACACAGTTTGACTTTTGGCAATCCTATTTTATCCTTCCTGACCTTTAAGACAAAGTTTCTTGGCTGACTAAACTTATATTATCTTTTTTTTAGGGGAGGGGGTGGTGTTTGGTTTTTTGGGTTGGTTTGGTTTTTTTTTGGAGAGTCTCTGCTTTTTTGTAATATCATTTTGAGATGATTATGAAATTACACCTGGAGACATTCCCAAGTCATTTCTACCTGCCTTAGCATAAAACGATAAGTAAAACTGGTCCAGCTCATTTGCTAGGGTTGTGTGAGAAGTGAGTAAACCTTACAATAATCATTGAGGTATCTTGATTTTTATTAACTGATTTACTCTGTTCTTTCCATTTGATAGGCAAACACTAAACATCATCTATACTGTTCCTACTTGTCAGTCTCACCTAGTCATTAGTCATCCAGTCTTTCCATGCCACTGTCCCAGTGTAAAATATTATCTTTTAAAGTAGATTGTGACCATGTTTATGAAAGGCCAAGTATCTTCTGAGTCCTTGTTCCACTCTGGTGTTAACATAAGTTCTGCTTAAAGTGCAGGTATATCAGCAAACTCTTTAAGTTAAAGACTGTTGGAGGCTCCAGAAAAGTAGAGATGAAGGACTCTGACCTATGTTGACATTACCTATATCCTTTTAAGCAATAACTGAAAAGACAGTCTCTTTCTCCCAAATGCACAACCCCCTTTCCCTCGCCCCCAATAGCATGGCAATGTCTTTTTTGTATTAGGAACTAAAATTGAAGACAGTATTTCAGATACAGTATCACAAATAGAGGAAAATAATCAACCAGCTGAACATAATCGACCTGCTGTATGTATCCTTGGCTGAGAGAACCCAGAGAGCCAGCATTAAGGGCACATTGCTGCATCTCGCCATTCCTGGAGGTATTTAAAATATATGACACTTAGAGATATGTTTCAATGGTAGACTTAGCAGTGCTGGGTTAATGGTTGGCCTCAATAACCTTAGAGGTATTTTCCAGTCTAAATGATTCTATAATTATCTTATATTCAACTTGTACACCAGAATGCTCAGCTCCTTTTCTGTAGATCTGCTCTTTACGAGTCACTGCCCTGCCTATATTTCTGTTTGAGGTTATAATATCATATCATATCAGATGCAGGACACTGCATATCCTTTGGTGGACTTCCTAAGATTTCTGCCAGCTTGTTTCTTCTGCAGGCTGAGGTCTCTTCTGAATGGCAACCGTACGTTCCAGCATGCTGAACATCCTCCCATTTTGGTGTTATCCATGAAACTGCTGAAGGTGCACTCCTTTGTACTGTCCAGATAACTAATAAAGACTTTAAATAGTTTGAGGCCCAGCACTGACACTTAAGGGTTTTCACTAGTTATGGATATCCAGTTGTACTTCCTATACCATTTGTCATCACAACACTTTGACACTGACCAGCCACTTCGTAATCAACCCACCTGGTTCATATCTCTTCAGTCTGATATGTGGGTATTCTAGGAGACCATGGTGAAAGCCTTGCTTAAAATAATGTAAGTTATACCCAGTTTAATCTGTAGTATTCATGATATGTAATAAAGAAAAAATTAGAGAAAAAAATCCACCAAAATAACCCTACATGAAATCCTTAGGAATACACCATGAAACACCAAAAAGCCAAGGATGAAAAGGACAATTTGATATACTGAACTCAGAGTTTAGGATTGCCTAGAGGCAAGGAATAGGAACTATTAAAATGTATTCTGTGCAAGTAGGCTTTTCCACCTTTTTACCACCATATATTTCCCTTAGCACACAAATATATACATACACATGCAGACAGGGGACTTATAAATGCCACTTCTGAGGTAAACCTTAAATGACAAAATTTGGGAGCTAATTAAATTATCTTGAAACACTGCAGTTCTCTATTCATGGAAAAAGTTTAACTTACTTCAATTAAGAAAATAAGGAAGTCTTTTTTAACTGACCTTGTAATAGTTGTGAATTTTCAATCAATAATAAATCTGAAATTGAATATTTGAATATAGGTCTTTATGAAAAATTTTGAAATGCAGATAACCCTGGAGATTTAAATGAAAAAGTTACAAACAGCTGTAAAACAGCAGTAAGAATTGACCTTATTATATATGCATTCTTTTTTTTGTTTCAGAAACTGTGAGCGCAGAATTTTAAGAAAACTGAGAACCCTAGTGTAGTTTCAGAAGATTGGAGACAAAATGTGGCTGAATCATGAGATCATGGGTGATCATGAGTCCTTTCTTCTTTTGAATCTATGCATTCTTTCTGAGTTATAATGGCTGGCCTGTAAAACAGAACTTAATTTTCTGGAATAATATAAGGAAAGAAGTTGGGGTTTGCTGGAGGTGGGGGTGGGGTTTGAAGCTTTGCCTGGAAATTCTCCTCAAAAGGAGTGTAATATTTATATCTGCTAGTAAATTTTAGCTTTTAGCAGCTAAAGACTCCATAGTCTTCACTCTTGCTAAAGCATCATTCCTTATAGAAGCAGTAAATATTCATGCTACAGTAACAAGACCATTGTGTGGACTAGAACTCTGCTAGCCTGAGCATTGAAAGCAAAGAGTTGTTTCTCCTGAGGGGTGAAGGTTTTGCCCCCTGAGAGCTAATGATCCAACGTGTCGTGTTCTGTCATAATATCTTATTCAAATAAGATTAATCTGCTTCACATTACCAACAGACAAACCAAATTTTTATAGACTATTTCATGGCATTAGTATAAGGTTTGGAGTCAGTGAGAATATGATACCGAAAAAAAAGAAAGCTTTTGAAATTTTAAAAAATCGTAGCAGAAACAACTAAGTAAGGCTGTGTCTCCCCACTACACAGACATCCTGTTTAGGAAAAATAACCAACAAAACTCTGGGCTGTTAAGACCAAAAAAAATTATTTGGGCCCTTTGGCAGAGCTATCTTCCTACAGCTTTATGTAACACAAAAAAAATACATATATGTTTGGCCAAATCCTCCCCTGCCACAGTAAAACCCCTGGAACTGGAAAGTATCCAGAAAAAACTCAGAGAACTCAGACCAGTGGCATGTTTGCCTGCTCCATGAACAAGCAAGAAATTCATCTAGCTAACAAGCAAGCTCAGCGAGACCTTTTGCTGAGCAAATTTTACTTGTTTGTAACCTTGACAAATTTGTCCTCTCTTGGAATTTTTCCAAGAGCTATTTTGTAAGGAGACATTGCAGCCTACAGGTCTCTCAAATCCTCACTGCAACTGTTTTTTCGAGTAACTGATATTTACTATCGTGTTTCTGGATTGTGTGTCTGTGCAGACACAGACTGTTGTCTGTTTGGATGATCTAATATTTACCAGTTCTTAACGGAGAAAATAACTCAGCTGCATCACAACCCCCGCTTTTGTTTAAGAATTAATTTTCACTACAAACTCTGTTTCTAGAAAATTCGTGTTGTGCAACTTTTCTTAATCATAAATGGGACAGACATAAAAAGTTGTGCAAAAATTAAGACTCTTTATAGCTAAGTGGTCCACGTAGGAAACCATACAGCCTCCACTGCATTGTGTATCCAGCTACAGCAGGACCACAACACCTCCCTTAATTTGTCACAAATCCTTTGAAGTCTGTCTCATTAATCCAGAGAGTCTGAAATTAGCCGTAATAGTATATGCAAGGGAAAATGCCAATTCCTGTTCAAGTAAAATAAAGATTTACAACATAGTCTAGAATTTGTCTCTTTTTCAAGACAGATGATGTTAAAGATTAATGGTAAATGGTAGAAAACATCTTTGAGGGAATAAAGTCATTACTGTAAAGACATACAGGATAATAGAATCACAGAATATTTTGGATTAGAAGGAACCTTAAAGATCATGTAGTTCTGACCCCCCTGCCATGGTCAAGGACATCTTCCACTAGACCAAGTTGCTCAAAGCCTCATCCATTCTGGCCTTTAATTCTTCCTAGGATGGGGCATCCACAGTTCTCTGAGAAACTTGAATATGTCTGAACAGAACTGAGTGAAGGTGTGCTTGTGTTGCTCAGGGAGGTACTCTGGGAGGCAACTTTCTACCTCTGGCAACATCTTAACAATAACCAAGTTTATAGCAGGAGTTCACAAAGTTAATGCACTTTGGCCACATTAGGTTGCTTCTCCTGACAACCTTGCCAAGCACATCCTGTAGCTGATGACAAAGCTGCCCCTGTTCTGCAGCCCTGACTGAACCTCAGTCTCAAAGCTATTTCCCAGTCCCTGTCCTTCATCTTAAGAATATTCCGTGAAAATAAGTAGCATATGAGTGTACCAACTACAAAGCAATAAATAACAAAGTTGAACAGGATAAGGTCTTGAGAGAAACAAGGATTTTATTGTGTGATCATGTTCCTAAAGGCCAGAGCAGGACATGTCAACCTACTCTGCACAGATCAGGTGCTTGTAACTACATTGACTCAATGAGGCTTTGAGTAATTTTTATTATTATTTTACCTGCTAAGTGCCATAGAGAAAAACAGTGAGGTATCCAATATGGGCCTCAAAGGATTCAAGGTAATAACAGATTTGATTGGAATGCACCAGATCAAATTTATAGCTGTTGTTGCTGCTTAGTTATTAATTGTCAGGCTCTTGTGCTTGCCAAGGGACTTGCTTGCCCACTGTGTATTAGAGCCTGGTGCTCATCAGTGGCTGCTTTTTTTGCTTTCACTGCTTTGTGTACTGGTGCACTGCTACACTGCTTGTCATCTTACTCTGCTGTGCCTGGGAACATTTTGATAACAACCATGGCAATGTGCCTGGACTGGCAGATGGCCAGGCCATCACTGCTCTCTCTGTACTGCTCTACTGGAGAGGCTAGAAATCCACTGTGAACTCAACTTGAAAGGTCTGTGACCTGTGAGCAGGATACCCTAAAGTGTCTGTGGCCATGGATATGTCTGTGTCCCCACAGATGTAGTTCTGAAGGTATTGGGGTCCAAGAGTGAGTCCATGCTGGAGAAGAAATACCTCAAAATATCTGTAGCTATGAATAAGTCTGTGCTGCAGCAGGTACACCTTGAAGCATTAGTGGCTCTGGGTGAGATCATGCTGGAGCACCTCAAAGGGTGTGGGCCCACAACAGAGAAGGTACATCCCGGCAGGCACTGCAGCCATGGGTAAGGTCATGATGGAGCAGGTATCTCTGAAGGCATTGTGGCCCGTGGGAAAAGGCCACACTGGAACGGGTGCACCTCAATGCAACTGCAGCTGCAGGTAAATCTATGATGCAGCAGGTATAATCCCTGAAGAGACTCCCAGATAAAACTCCTAGAGTTTGCAATCGCTGTTTAACTTAGAGGAGCAAATGCTCTGCTAAGGGACTGCAGTTTGCAGGTAAGTCCAGGCTGGAGAGGGGTTACAAGAAAGGTTTCATTGCAATGTCAGACCCCGTGATCTGGTCCAAGGAGAACAGGGGTGGAGATTTTAACGGAAATACCTTTAAATTTTTAACCCAGGTTTTAAATTGCCTTTTATAGGAATTACTATGGCAGGAACCACCGAAATCAAGGGAGAACAAGTCACAGGAATAAGTTGCAGTGCAGCAATGATCCAACCAGAGCTGACTTGGGTGCCTAGTAACTCCATGGAACATACCACCTCTCCTGTCCTGAGTGACCACCATAATGGATGGAGCCCAAAGTCTTGGACTAAATTAACTCAGTGGACATTTTATGGACATTAGTGGACATTTTGCAGAGGTGGTTCATAGACTAAGAAAGTCATATCTGTGTATGATATCGAAGGATGAGAAGGGAGGTGGTGGTTAATGAGGTTGTACTGGATACTGTGGGACTTAAGCGTTATGTAAACGGTGTGGAATAAGGGGTGGAGAATGTGCTGGATGAGGTTGGAGTAGAGTTAATTTTGTTCAGACTAGCTAGTATGGCTGTGTTTTGGATTTTTGCTGGAAATAACATTGATAAAAAAGGGATGTTTTCCTTATTGCTGAGCAGTGCTTACAGCATCAAGGCCCTCTCTGCTCCTCACCCTACCTCACCAGCAAGGAGGCTGCGAAGTGCATGGGCAGTTGGGAGGAGACACAGCCAGGATGGCTGAGCCCAACTGACCAGACGGATATTCCATATTGTATGGCATCGTGCTCAGCATATAAAGCTTGACGGAAAAGAAGATAGCGGAGAATGTTTGAAATTATGGTATTTGTCTTCCCAAGCCACCATTACATGTGATGGAGCTCTGCTTTCCCTGGGATGGCTGAACACCTGCTTGTCCATGGGAAGCAGTGAATGAATTCCTTATTTTGCTTTGCTTGCATACACAGCTTTCTCTTTACTCATTAAATTATCTTTATCTCAATCCGTGAGTTCCCTAATTTTCACTCTTCTCATTCTTTTTTCCACCCAGACACGAGGAGAGTGAGCTAGTGGCTGATTGGTGTTTAGTTGCCAGCTGAACACAACACAAATTCTTGAAAGTAACAAAATCAGTTATAATTGATCAGTTTAGACACAAAAATTCAGTTTTGCCAGGAAACTAGAAGTATGGAGAAGAAATATGAAGGGGTACAGAGTTTGGTTGCAGTGAATCACAGTGCACAAGATTAAATGAAACGTAACCATGAAAGTGATGAACCTAATTCACCCTGTAGAAAAATGCTTAGAGCTAAAAATGTACAACCTGAAGATGGCAACAAATTCAGAAAATTATTTTTTTTAAAGTACTAAAAAAAAAAGGCACTGAAGTACTAAAATGAAGATAATTGCATTGGAGTGTTACAGTTTGTCCAAACAGCTATAAAGAAGAGATATGTGATTTCTGACAGTACAGCTCTATCTTTTAAAATAATTAATAGCTAAAAGATAAAGAACACATGAGTCAGTATTTTACAGTAGAGGCTCTTTTGCAGTGAAATTGGATTATGCTGTTTTAATAGAAATAAATTTGGGATTTTAATGGCGTATTGGATTACTTGAGGTCGTGCCTGATGAAAAACAGACAGGCATTGCTTTGTAAAGACCCTGGTCTAGGTGAACATTTGACAGGACTGGTGTAGGTCCAAAAGACTTCTTTTGTATTGTTTTTTTATTTCTTAAAATTTCAAACAATGAGTCTATAGATTTTTGTCTTTAAACCTCTTACTAAAGCTCAGAACATCATGCGGTCTATGTTTAGACTAAAGAGTAGAAAGAATAAACTTAACTTTTTTCGCCTCTACAAACTGCAGCAGCCATTTTCATAAGTTGCAGTCCTAAAAGTCACAGTTATGGCATTCAAAATGTGTTTCTTACTTTAGAGTGCATTTTAATAATACAGAATACATTCTGTATTATTTTCTGGTTTTTTGATCCCTTAGTATTTCTTAACATTTATCTTTCTTTTCAGTCTTTGTAATCTTACTTTTTCTTTTTTTTTTTTAATAAAATCCTCAGATGGTGAGCATGACAGAAATACTGCATATACTACAGCTGTGCTTTTGGGGAGTTCAGCAGCTGAGAGCAAGACAGCAAGCCAACATCGTGTGTGACAGCAAGCCAACATCGTGTGTTCCAGCAAGACCTTGGTCATCCAGAAACACATAAGCCATTGCAACCAGAACCACTATCATCCCTAGGGTAGCATATGCCGTCAGAGACCACTCCATCTCCCCAGATCAGGGACCACAAAACTTGTAAAAGCTACTGTGAAGACAAAAAGCACTTGTTTGCTTTTCCCAGTGAGGGAACTCGTTAATGGTTCTTTAAATACCATAAAGATTTATAATGTTTTAGAGGATCTTGTTCGAGTCTAATGATTGCTCATCTCAAAGTGAAAAAAAAAAGGAGAGAGGGAGGAAAAGGGAAGAAAAGGGAAAGGGAGCAAACAAGTGAAGTGGGAAGAAGAGATGGAGGAGAGAAGGAGGCAAAAAAATAGAGGGAGGAAGGAAGGAAGGAAGGAAGGAAGGAAGGAAGGAAGGAAGGAAGGAAGGAAGAAAGGAAGAAAGGAAGAAAGGAAGAAAGGAAGAAAGGAAGAAAGGAAGAAAGGAAGAAAGGAAAAGAAATAAGAGAAGGAAGAAAGAAAGAAATATCTTTCTGAGAGAATTCTGGCCAGATTTTCCATATACTTTCTGCTTGGAGATTTGCTGAAAGAATAATAAATTGTTTCTTGATTAAACAACTGTAGCATCTGGAAACTTGACACAATATGTTGTAAGCTAAAACCAAAACAACTGTAAGGCTCTTGACTTCATGCAAATAAATATTATGAGCTCCAAAAGTTAATAATGATTTATGCCAGTCAATCAGCAGATGACAAGAGACTTCGCACAAAATAGGAAGATGGATTACCTCTCTACTTTCAGCCAACACTTACATACAAGCAAAGAAAAAATTTAGGTTGTTCTAATGGCTATTTTATGCTTTGGACACTTGTCAACATATCTTGTGGCTGAGAAAGATACAAAATACTGTATATGTCAAATGAAAGCTCAAATCTTTAAAAATATATCGAAGTATACTAGTCCATAATTTTGATTCAGCTTCATTTTCTCAGCTGAAATCTGAACAATAAATTTTGTGATCTTTAGTTTTGTAAGACAAGCAATCCTTGGTTTAAAACTTACATAATACTGACTTCTGCCAGAAGTCTATTAAAATATAGACTCTCATGTTTCACACAAGGTACAAGCTAGCATTTCTTTATTTTGCTGCTTTAGAGAAATGGCAACAGTCTGATGTGAGCAATGTCGTCATTGCTTTCAAGTTAGTTTCAAATATTTTTTGATCTGCTTTCAGATTTTATAGAGATACTGGACAAAAACAACATTTCAAATTTATGTTTAAACGTATGTGACTGCTGAAAAGATTGGTAGATGTTTCTTCTTAGTAAACAGCCTATTAAATGAAGTTCTTAAATTTATTTTCTTATGTATGAAACTCTCAAATTCTACTTTGAATATTAATTTGTGATTACCATTATTTGGCTGCTGCAGTTCCAGTAAGTTTAACAGGATTTCCCAAAGTTTGGAATGTAGCAGTAAACTTCTTCTTCCTTTTTACCTTACCAGAATATTTCATTGACCAGATTCCTGGTTCCACTCCATTTACACACATACAGTGCAGCTAAGCCAGAAAAAAATACTTTACTGTTAAATTTACCCCTGGGGCAAATTGTGCTGTATCACTAAGCTGGGCTAAGGGATTTTCAGGAATTCAACCAGCTTACTGCCTTTCGAGAAACCCCTGTGCACCTTCTAGATGGTGTAGAACTGGCTTGAGTGGTGGTGTTGCTGCAGAACATCATGGAACTGATAGCATCAGGATATGGCACATATTCTTGATTAAATCAGTCTCAGATCTTCTAGTCACTGAAAATCTTGTATGCAGAGAGGTAGGGGATGAATTGCATCCAAAGAATATTTATCATCAAACTTCTTGCTTAAAATCCAACCTCTATAATTAAAAAAAAAGAAAATTTTCATGACCACCATATTAAATTTTATATTTATTGTGTGTTGGTTATTCAGTAAAAAATACTTGAAAATGTAGAGAAGTGAATTTCTAAAATAAAATCTTTCTTGAAAAGAATGCTGAAAAGGTTCAGAAAGCTATTGTAGCAAGCAAGACTTTGGAGGGAAATCTGAGTATGTTAGTGGCATGTCAAGGTTATAGAATGATTCCTTTTGCATTCTCTCTTTAACTAATTTTGGGGTTTATGTAAATGTGACATAAAATTCTTTCAGTTCCTTACAAATAGTTCTGTAATTAAAAAAAGGTTGTTCTCCCATAATATGCCTTTCATAAAAACTCTCCTTAGAAAAGTTACAGAGTGTTGGATTTTTTTATTTTAATTAGCCTTGTGCTGACACTACCTTTTCATTTAGTGATGCCAAGGCTCTGAACAATGGGTGTATTGATGTAAGCTGTGCACAACAGTGTCTAAGTTCTCCATTGCTTCAAACTGTTGACATATTTTATGGTGAGGCAAAGTGAGTAGAAAATGTTGTCAAATCAGAAGGATTTATACCTTTTTTGAGGTGTAGATGATTTAACAGATCCTTATCATCAAAAGCTATAGGAATGGTTATTGAGGTGCAGAATGTGTAAAATCAAATAGATCTGAAGTAACTAACCTTTGCAGCATGGACCATAATGAAACTAGTCTAGCTACTTCAAAGTCACATATCTTCAAAGTCATATCTGCCTTTTTGAAGAAAACAAGGTCAAAATATGTAGCTGGCTTATAGTCCAGTATGGGTTTTGAGAAAGTCCCAATTCATATCTGAAATCAGTTGCAGCAGTAGTTCCTGCAGGACTTCAGGCAAGAAGATGTAACGAGAAGCAATTGCCAGTAAGTTAAGCAAGTTCTAAGATGTGTTCACCATGAAGAAAGGGACAGTGATACCAGGCAAAACCATGCCACATGCTCCCTTTTGTACTTTACAAGTAGGCATTTGTCCATAAACAATTACATGTTTTGAAAATCAAAAAGATATGTAATTGCCTAGATCTTGAGAAGTCCCCAATGTAATCAAAACCTTTAAAATTATAAGATGATGAGACTAGCTGTTTTATCTTATTTGACTTTTTATCAGTTGCTCTTTTTCAACATGAATTTCAGCCTTGTAACTCTTGTATTTTTCTTTATCTTTGAGGCATCAGTGATTTTTAGTTACATTATTGCCTGGCCAGCTAAGACATCCCTCCTTTTCTTCCCTGTCTTGTCTGGTATACAATTACGATGGAAGTAAGAAGATGCAGTAAGAAGACCTTACGATGCAGTAAGACCTAAATAGGGAACCTAGGGGAAGGTGGTGTTGAGGTAGTGTCTCTCACTTTAAGGCTGCTCCTTTTACGTGTTTACCCAGGAAATCAGTTTTACAGGTCATGAATAAATTAAGTATTGGAGCAAAAGACCTCTGCCTAAGCTTTTTGTACAGGGGTGGTGTTATGGTTGAATAAATTGAAAGAATGACCACTGGTGGTCCTTTCCAACCTTAACCATTCTGTGATGCTCTATATATACACATACACATATGAAAAAGGCAAAAATCTTCCTTTGTATTCCTAGGTATTTAGGTAACCATTTTTGAAGGTTTTACAAGTGAAGAGGCTTTAACATAGAGGGAAGCTATAAATGCAAACTTACATTCTTCAAATTTATTGTTTCTGGGTAGTCCCAGAATACATGGACTTAGTGCTGTGAAAAAATGGGACGTGTGCCTTAGTTTAAATTTTTCCCTGTCACAGCAATGATGTTAATTTTGGGGCTGGAGGTGGCATAGCATTCTCTTCTAGGTGATACACACTGTCTTCAGAGAATTGCTGCGTGTGCTAAAATCAAACTGAGCCATCCTGAAAAGACAGCAGACATTTATTACACTGGTATGTGTCTCTTCAATACCTGGATTTTGGATGTCTGATGTTATTGAAGTTATCATCATCTCATGAGTTTTCAAATGCAATTAAAAAGCAGCAGTAGAGATTCACTAGGAGAATCAGACCTTTGCAGTGACAAGGGTGACTGGTTAATTCTCTCAGATGGAGAAGTCTATGAAACAAATGGCAATGTCTGAAACTTTGTCTTTCATTTAATTCTTCCACTAGTGTGAATTGCTTAAAATAATGTACATCATTTTCTATTGTTTTGATAATCCTTTTTTTTTTAAAAGCGTTCCTTGGCATAAAAGATTTTTATTTTGGGTTAAAAATGTTTACATCTTTAACATTTTCTCGTATTCCTATACAAAAACTAAAAACTTATTCACAGTCAAACTTCTCATTAAACATTTGATTTCATGCAACTTCTAGAAGTGTACTTTAATTATTTCAAACCCAACCTATTTGCTTTCTTTAAAATCAGAAATAAGGATTTGATTATAGAATTTGGATAGCTAATTATAACATAAATCCAAGCCCAAAAGGCCACATAAATTTAAAAAACAGATTTTACTTTCTCACCTTATGGTTTCAGCTTCAACACATCACCACTTCTATTGTTTCATATGACACAGAGCCAAACTAACTGAAGCATATTATGTTGAGAGTGGTTTGAAAATAGGTTTGACCATTTGAACCAAAAAAAGCCTTAGCTACTTATACCTCGCTCTTAACTTTTGTTCAGAGATGGTTTCAGAATGGCTCTGGCTTATTTGAATTGCTTATACTTTAATCTATTTCGTCTATACATAAAATATTTACCAGAAGTATGTTTTGAACACTCTATCACATCTTTACATGGCACATACCTGGTAATAGCAGTAAAAATTCAGGAACAGAAGCTTAAAATTTAAAAAATATCAGCATTTCATTGTCTGCTTTTCCAGTGTACCCACTAATGATGATTATAGAATGCAACTGGATAGAATGTTTTAGATTTATTACTTACAGGGCTCTAGACACACACACAATAGGTTATAGCTATATTACAAATCACACAAACTGGCAATATGAACAAAAATACAAATTAGAGTCAGCTTAACTGTGAAAATATCAGAAAGAAGGGAAGGCATTTTAAAGAGGACTCATTATTATGCATAAGATGTTTTATGTCAATAGGGAAACAGTTTTAAAATTAAAATATCTTTATATCTCCCATGTAATTACCAATTTAAAAAAGGCTGCTTTTTTTATCTTCCATGATAGAATTTTTCATACACTACATGGAAACTGTGAGATAGAAAGGATGCAAACCACAGAATCACAGAAACATTAAAGCTGGAGAAGCCTTCACCTTCTTCTGCTTGTCAGTGGTAGTTTTTTTGGTTTTTAAAGGTCTCAAATTACATATTTCACAATCTCCTCAGGGAATCGCTTCCAAGGCTTGGATAATCGCAATGTTAGAAAGTGTTTTCTAATGTCCAGGCTGATTTTCTGCAATTTAAGTTATAACTTATCCACTGTAAGTCTGGAAAAAAGTGGTTTTCCTTCTTTGCAAATGTTACAAGACTATAATCGTGTCCCCTTTCAGCTTTTTCTTCCCTAGGTTGTTAAGCCTTGGTTTTTAGTTTCTGCCTGACGTCATATCTATCTTGAGTCCTCTTTTGGCTTTTACACCCTGCCAAACTCCCTCCAACTGAACTGAATCGTTTCTAGGCTGCACTGTCCCAAGCTTGATACACAATCCCAGCTAAGGCTTTCAAGTGCAAAGCAAATTTTAGTGGTCACATTAGGTACGTTTCAGGTTCTCAGTTACCCCAGTATTTTTATGCATCTGCAAGTCATTTTAAACATTCAATTAGCATGGGATCCACTCTAGACTTCAGACTGCTTCCTGAACACCTATTGACCTTCAGGATCTCAATGCAGATGTAGTTTGCTCTTTATTTCTGAGTTAACCTAGGTCGGTTTGTTTCTGAGAGTTCTTTCAGAACCACAGGATGACAACAAGCAGGCTATCCTGACTCACATATTCAGTGTTCAGGACAGAATACAAAGAATGCTTAGTAAGTAGCATGTGCTCATATATTCTTCTTTCTCTGAATGTCTTTCAATGCTGCTGAATGTGTTCAAATGTCTTTCACTGTATGTCTCCCACTTTCTTATTCCTCTGAATATCTCCTGCTATATAACACTTCATCTCTGTGCTTTTTTGGTACAGTCTTCCCTCATGATTTCATAGTACTGTTCATGGGTCCGAATCAACACATCAGTTTCATCCTGATAGAAGGTAGAGACCAGAACATACATGCAAAGAGGTTCTCCTTCCTAAATTGGTCATTCTACATAATTTGGGGGCAGGAGGGTTTCAGATAACATAAGGTATATGCACATGCATGGCAACATCCAATCTGATATGAAGCGGGTATAAAGCTCTGAAGGAAGATCTGAGTATGAAAGAGAACAGCCAGCCAAAAGTGCTCACAAACATCCCTTTCTATCTGGAGCTCCAAAAGCCTTGGGGAAATTCACAGAACCATTGCCAGCCTTAAGTGTAACCAGCGTATCTGACAGTCACACAATGTGCCTTTTATTCTCAGTTTCCTTACAACCTTCAAGAATTTTAATTTAATTAACAGTCATCTGAAATGTCATACAAAGTAAATTTATTAAGGTAAACATTAAACTATTCTTGTATTTTCTAAAACATTATTAAAAATAAGTTTCATAACTGGTCACCTCCTTGGTGAAAGGAGATAATCAACAAAGGGAGAAAGTTGGAACAGATGGAAAGGCAAAGTGAGTTTAAAAATAGTGAAAGTGCTTGCCCAAAGTTGATGCCCTGATCATGTTGACTTCATTGGTAAATAAGAATTTGAAAAAACTATTAAAAGTTATTTCTCTTAAAACTGGTGTTCCTCAATAAGCAGCACTGATAAAATTTTAAGCTCAACTACCCTTCCCTTCTCCCTTTCCTATAGGAATTGCTGGTCCTCTGCCATTTTCTTACTTAAAAGCTCGGACAGAAGCACACACCCACACACCAACACCCACACCCACACCCACACACTTGCAGTACTTTTGGCATTTTTGAAATACAGCTGGCACTCAAGGGTAACCAGCTGATAATGTGAATCACACGTAATATGGTACATATATTTCATATGCAATTAAGAAGATTCATCACTACTGTAACATTTTTTATTTCAGCTGAGTTAGACTCTGAGTGGTTCTAAGTTCAAATGACCATTACTGAAATCCAAGGTGATAACATCAGTTATTCAAACTAAGCTCTAAAACAACCTTGTTCCTTCTTTGAATATCTTACAGTTTAAGACAGTCTTTATGGAAGGGTTCAGTTCATAAAATCTAAATTAAAAATAGTTATGGTCACGATTTGGATACTAATTTAGAGAAACTGCCAAGTCTTTGGAGAGTTAAGATTCTTTCTAGTCAAATACCATAGGATCTTTTTTCATCTTTTTTTTCCTGATAGCACCAGCCTATCTAGCTAGCTCATTATCCAAGCAGAAAGCAGACTGGGCAAAGCTTTCTAAGGGATATCTATTTTAAGCCTGATTTTATTAGAGCTTAATCAACTATTTCCAAGTACTACTCTTAATTTCTTGCATTTATGCTCCTTACTATTTCCAATTTCTTTTCTTTAAGTGTTCAACTCCTAACATTTTTATTTTCTATGAACGTTTGTATGGGAAATTCATAAATCTTTAGTCTCTCCAGAAGTACTCCAGCTACATTAGCTCCAAAGAAAATGTAACACTATAACCTAATACGGGTTCCAAAGTGCAAGTACAAGGTAGGGCAGTTATCGTAGTTCGGAAGTAGTGAACAGAGTGCATCCAGAGTTTAAGAGACATGGACACAAAAACTTTAGAAAAGGGCAGTTTGCAGCTGATTTCACAGCTTGGATGGAGGCACTTTGAAAAGAAGAACAGAGCTAGGGCCGAAAAAGAGATGTGACAGGAAAAGCAACTAAACAACTAAAAATAATGGCTTGAGACAGCTATGAATCTGTATTACACAATAAAAAATTATATCACCAATGCTACTAATTTTTTTTTAAATATAGATTTTTTTAATAAGAAAGCAGACCTCTAGAAATGGACAATTCCTGAAAAAGACAGATGTGGAAACACAAATGTGAATTCGATTTCTTAGACAGAAAGAGGACACTAATTAAAGATCTCGTTCTATCTAAGCTCTTCTAACCTGATATACAAATTCAGTAAAATTTTTAGGCAGCGTAGATGCCCCTCAGAATTCAATTACATACTTTGCCCTGTGTCTGAGAAGTGCTTTAACCGTATTTTCTGCAATCAGAATGTTACCAGCATTTATGTAATTGCTACTAAAAGAAACCCCCAAAAATCATGCTAAAAGGTGTGCAAGAATTTTTGACATATCTGAATCAACTGGAGCACAAACTATGAAGTACATGCTTTAGAATTTTATCCTTGGAGAATGTCTGGGACATCAAAGTATGGATTTTTCTTAATTGTGAGTAAAAAGGAAAACCTACATTCACAGAGTAGAAGCACAACTTCTTAAAACACTCAGGTAAACTAATTTTTTAAAAATCAGGCTTCAAAGATCTTGCTTCCATGATTTCAAAAATCAGAGGAAAAATACCTAAAATATTCCTTAAAACTCTAGGGTTTTTGTCGTTACCACAGCTCAAGATTTCCTTCTGCATTCCTGCAGCTTTTCAAAAAATCTGTGAGTCTGCACTTGCTGCCAGATACTTTCTTCACAAGTATATGGTACTACTTCACTATGGGCTCCTGAAGTTTAGTGGAAACATGATCTTCTGACTCCTAAAGACCCATAATCTATGAGGGTGTGCAGAAGCTCTCAGAATGAAAGGGGTGGCCGTATGCCTAGAATTTCATGAAAAGTGGAGTGATACTCAAGTTGCTTAAAACCAACTTAAATATTAGAAAATATATAGACAAAAAAAAAGTTTATTATATCTTTTTATAAGTAAATACTTACCCACTTGCTAAATGACAAGAGGTACTGAAGAAAGAACAAAAACAAAGCAGTGAAAATCAAGGCTGTATTTGGTAACCATATTCTTCCTTAGCTGCACCACAAACATCTAGGATTTGTCCCAGCTGGAGCACAGTATATCATCTTCTATCATGGCTGGTGCACCCTGGAAACTTCTTAATACGCTTTTCTGTGCCTTCTGTTAGCTCTTTCCTTTTCATCTCCTCATCCCAGGAGAATAAAAGGCTTTGTACTTCTGTATATACTCCTACTGAAATCAGAATATCCACTTTTATGTATACCTATCGCATCCAAAATCACTTCCAATGACATGTTGGTAGGACACTGCACAGTAGCACAGACAATAAATATTTTCTCTACCTTTTTCTTCGTAATGTTTCTTCATGAGCATTACATTTTTGGCTTTAATAGCACATCTTCTTATCTATGCATTGCAACCTCCTAAAGCCATAGCGGTAAAGCTTCATAAACCTTGTATTTTGAGAATCAGCTGCCTTGGTGGACTCATAACATTCACTGCAGCTTGAGCTCCATATAAAAGAAATGAACACAATACCACACACTGTGAACATGGGTATGGGGGCTTGACTGGATGAGTTACATCAACGCTCATGCAGTTGATCTTAACGGAATCCTTTTTTGAGAGCATAGGTCAACAATACTTCCTTAGATCTTTCACCTCAATTCAAATCCATTTTAAAATATGAAATGCAGTCTAATTCTGAAAGTTTTTTCATTTTGATTCATCATTTTAGTTAGCATTCATCGTCATCCTTGAAAAGTTATCTAGCAGCACAGGTTGGCCCATCTGAAGCTTACACCTTCAGATTCATATAGATTTCAGACCAATATAATTTTTCACTTTATTGCTGATGTTTTATGTGAAGTTTCATTGTTATGAGCTCTTAACTATGTTAACCATAGCAGTTAGCCCACCTTCAGTCAGCCTTCTATTAGAGTTTGGCAGTTAGACTCTCTAAAAGATCTCAGTGCACTCTGCATACTCCAAAACCCAGAGCTTTCCTGATTTTTCCTTTTCTTGGAAAGGGAGACCCTCTGGTGATCGACAGAGGAACTGAAAATACTGAGAATTGCTCATGATTTTCAATGTTCTCCCTATGACCATGTAGTTAACGTAAGAAGAGGAATCAGGCTGTCCATCATGCTGGAGTTGCAAAAAGTTGGTTGCCAACAGGCATAGAAGAAGTGCAGATACCAGGAAGAAATGAACATACAAAGTAATGGTTCAGCCCCCTTTTCATATGCATTTTAGTCACATAGGCAGTGCAATATTTCTTATATTTTCTAGCTTTTATTTCTCCTGGTTTTTGCAACTGTGGTATTGTCTTAGCATCTTTTCTTCATATGTTTTAAAAATTAGCACAAACTATTCCAAACTTATATTAGTCAGGTAAAATTGGCTGAGCATGGGTGGACTATGATTTTGTGGAAGTTCAGTGGCATACTATTTACACAAGGACATTGGCTAATCAAAACACATACTGCATGAGACAGGAAAAGGCTGAAAACGAGAAGGGTAGAATACATAACTAAGCTGTAAATTTTTTGCATATTTTGAACTACTTCTCAACACATACTAAGCGAATGAACCAGCATTCTGCATGGATCAGCAGTGGCTCATCTGCAGCTGTGTGCATCTGACACGTGTCTGCTGGGGCTGCTGTTCCTGGCACTAGTGCTGCTGCTGTAGCTGCTGCCATTACTGCAGCAATGAGTTTTCCTGCATCTCTTTGGTAACTTGAGGTGTTCCAGAAGTGCAGACCATTACATCAAATGTTTTAGAGATGGTTGTCGATGGAAGAGGGTAATGAATGATGAAAAAGAAAAGCATTAAATTAATAGTTTGCTAATTTGACAATTCCCATTGTAATATCTCAAATCCACCCTCCCAACATTGTCTGATGCATCTTGGGTTTGGTAGGATTTCAGGTCTGCTCCCAGAATATACAGTGGGTCATAGGGATATCATGGCATAGTGGTCATATTAGTCCGTGCTAGTATTTCTCTGACTCTGGTGTCTGAAAATCTCTGTAGTGTTCTCTGTCTACTAGTTTCAAGCTCTGTATCCAAAAGTTAGTTTATTTTATTCAAGAAAGTGTGCTTGCTACATCTTTGCATTAACCAGAGTTGTAGCCTCTTCTTCCCTCTTTGTAGGACAAAGTGATGCATGAGTGCCTCTACTCACATAATATAGTACCAACCTCATCACTGCTCAGCTCCTACTATCACATTACAGCTGCAGCTCCTCCAATATCATTTTCTGTCATTCACCTGACTCCTTAGTATGGAGTTGTCCAAAAATGAGCTAAAAGCACATAATGTTAGTCTTGCCAGTAGACTTCCTATGCAACTTACTTGAGCTACGCATCTCAATTTTCTTATTTTCCAACACAGAAGAATTGTGATCATAGATTTTGTTGATCATAGAAGATTTCTGCTTTAACTGCTCTTAGGGGTCTGCCAAGAGGAAACCTTGTGAAAATGAAGAATATGAGTTCACATGGTAAGGATAAACCAATATATGGCATTCCTACTTTTCTTGGCAAAAATAAACTGAGGTGCATCTTTATCAACGCCATAGTTACCTAAAATAAGAACAGCATGAATAAGGAGTAGTCTTTCATAAAGAGAAAGCTTGGTTATTTTTTTTCACATAAGTTGACAGTTGTTTCATTTCTGACAGATTCTGTGCTGTTAATGTATTTCAGCACTGTTACTTGCAGTGTATTAAAATGTTTACTGGAAAGTATCATGTGTGCATATACTTCGTCCTTTACGGCAGAGGCTTATTTGATATTCATACTTATACATATGTTTCTTCACAGCTGAAAGATTGATTCCAAGAATAACAAAAAGTGAGGTCTTTTCATGACCTCTAATGAAGGTGACTACATGTATCCTGATGAGCTCTGTAATGCAGTCCTCTGTGAAGTAATGAAAAGGAATTTGAAAGGGGCTCAGTTGTTTATCCCTGAATCATGCTGTTCTTTTCCTCTGCTTAGGATCACCATTTTCCTTTGCATTGATTCAACAAAATATTTTAAGAATAACTAATAAGAAACATGTTTATATAAACAGATCAGTAAGAGTTTTGAATTTTAAAGTATGAAAGATTTATGTAAACTACGAACATGGTAATACAATCATGTATATCAATTCCTCTGCATAAATCTTAGTCCAAACAGTTGATCTATTCATAGTATACTGAGTTTATATTATTAGTCTTTCAGGCAGTAATGGAGACAGTTGAAACTTCAGAGGTATCTACGGCCAAATATAACTCATTTAATAAAAAGAGAAAGAGAGTCAAAAATTCTTTAGGCTACCAGTGAAACTTAGTAACAAACTGCAATGGGAAATCAGCAATGACAACCAATTCTGAATGAAATATTCATGTGCTTTAGGAATGAAAAACTGGTCCTAAGGTCATCTGGTATCTTGAAAAGTAAGGGGGAAAAATGAGCCAGAATTCAACACACGTAAAGGATGCATAGCACACTGTAGCAAATTAACATTTGACATTGGTAGGATCCAAGCCCAAGTAGGTTCCCTCTGTAGCTAATAAAAAGAATAATGTTCCTGTAAAGGTTGGCCTAAAGTGTGACTAAGATACCTCCGTTCTTCTTACAGGCAACAGAAGGAAGGGTAAAAAGTCTTACTTAACAAAAATAAATCTTTATGAATACCTTGCAAGACTACTATCTTACACTAAAATACTTATCTTTGCTCTCACCCTTTATGCTGTTCCTATATTTCTGTGTAACACTGAAATCCATTTGTGGTAATTTCTGTTAATCTTCTGAGTATCCTTATTAACCTTTAAGCAGAGTCTGTCTGCATTCTTGGGTAGAGTCTCCAGCCCAATGGCTCCTTCCCTGTCTTAGTTCTTATTGAAACCACAGAGGATTACTGAAGTATTAATAAATAAAACAGCAAAAGTGTCATCAGTGTGTTTTCAATTACAGCTACCACTTAAATCTTTGACTGGTTCCTGACAGCCAAATTCAGAATGAACTGGGATCTGCAGCAGTTAGAGGTGTTTCTGCAGAAAGTTATTCCTCTTCGTAACTAAATAAGCTGTCCCTTAACTTCAGCTGGTATTTTCGTGACTAAACAGGACAAAGCCTCCCAAAGCGGCTTAGTCTTCGTCCTTCTCTTCATTTTTCAGGGGTTACTTACATCATCTTTTTTTCCTTCCCATTAGCAATGTAGCCCCCATAAATGCATACCAAATAGCAGGGCAGGACAGAGAAAAGGACACTAGAATAGGTCTCTATTATAATTCAATTCTTAGGTTAGCCTCCTGGACAACTGTTGCTTAAGTCAAGTTCTGAATTTTTGCTTTTTTGATTACATTTTTTATTCAACCTGTGAGTGTCTGGAAAGATAAGATTGTAGCTTAAAACACAAACAAGTGTGTGTCACACTGGAACAACACCACTTGCTCAATTAGTTTACGGTTCTACTTTGGCCTCTATCTAAATTACACTGTGGTATGGATCAGCACTCACTCTTGTCTACAGTGATTAACTGCCAGAAAAAAGTTAGCCCACCTATTTTCTGGGCTAAAGGCAACATCACAGTTGTAATATATTACAGATGTCAGCACTGGGAAAGGAGTTACCACAGATGGATATAGTTTGAGCTTCTGAATTCCACTGTGAAAATAAATCACGTTCATTGTCTTCACAATATAGAAATAGGCCTGCCAAGGTACTATTGTGATGCACATCCCTGAAAGATGATGCACATTTTGGTATTGCTGTGTGCTATGGGCAGTCTGCCTGATTGTTAAAAACCGGAGAGGGAGCCAGAAATATCGTACCACACCCTAAAGTTAAGACAACACCACCACAAACATGGTCCAGGAGACCTTAGTTAATTTCTTCCCTTTTGTCCCACTTCAAAATTAAACTCACCTTTCCAACCAGGCAAACTTCCAGAATTTGTATGCAGAAATTATTTCTATATGCATTTCTATGACTTTGTGGCTTAAATAATTGTGATTGATCAATTCAGTTCCGTGTCTCAACGCCTCAGCTATAAAATGGAGATACCAACATCTCTCTGAATCAGAGCAGATATTAAGATGACTGGTTATGGCATAGATCAACTATCAGTACCTGAAGGGAGCCTACAAGAAAGATGGGGAGAGACTTTTTGCAAGGATGTGTAGCAGTAGGACAAGGGTGAATGGCTTCAAACTGAGAGTAGGTTTAGATCAGATGGTAGGAAAAAATATTTCCTGTGGGGGTGGTGAGGCACTGGAACAGGTTGCCCGGAGAAGTTGTGGACGCTCCATCCCAGGAAGTATCCAAGGCCAGATTGGATGGGGCTTCGCACAACCTGTCTAGTGGAAGGTGTCCCTGTCTATGGCAGGGGGGTTGGAGCTGGATGACCTTTAAGGTCCCCTCCAACCTAAACCATTCTGTGGTTCTACAATTCTGTGATTCTATTGTCAGATGTAAAGATATCAGAGAATATTGCAAACCAACCACATGTCAGAAGGAAGTATCAGATCCAAACAGACCTACCTTAAATCTCTACTCTCCAAACATGTGGCGTGTGTAACAGTTTTGTTCAATGAGAAAAATAAAATGTTAAATGAAATTGCTAACATTTTAACTGACTTTCTCCATAGACATTATATCTCTCATCCTTTGGCTGTGCTGTTTAATATGTCCATATGCATTGGCCTTATCCCAAGGGTTTGGAAAAAATCTGATGTAATGCTCAACTAAACCCTGGAATTTAACCAAACTGAAAACCTGTTTCTTCCAAAAGTAAAGAAACTAATAAAAAAATGAGATAAGTCAAATACCCCAAAATATGCTGGACAGCTATACAACTGTGTTGGTTAATGGTTTGTGAATATCAAGATAATATGTTAATTTACGGGTTATTCAGGCTTACCCTCTCCCACGTACATGGTATGCAAATAGGCCTCAGAAACAATGTGTACCAGCATATTTTTAGCTTTCCAAGTCAAGCTTCTCCACTTTAGTTTGTTTGAAATCCGGAGTCTGAGGCCCTTTTTCTCTGTTTTTCCACTATACAACACAACAGAAACTGGATTTCAGACCATAAAAATTTCAAGCAGCAAGAAAGATGGCAGTGACAAAACGCAGACAATACCCATGTCCAACAATTATTTTTCTAGTCCAACAGGAAAACTAAGAGCAAGGTTCTTGGCTGGAAGTATGAAGTTTGACCTACATGGGATTTTCCCCCTTGCTTTTCTGTCTTCATCTGAATCATGGAGGGATATTCCACCATTTCCAAATCAAGACTGAGTTCTTAGATTGTTATGTAAATTATTTAAGATGTTTTGAGTAAACATCGGGGTTTTGCTCTTGATTTACACAACTTCTAATAAAATGAGTTTCAAATGGTATCTGTGCTACTAGGAGCTACTGTAGTTACAAAGAAATGAAACAAATAACAATGCCACATGGGTAAGTGATACCTGGAATTGGCAACCCATTGAAGAGGTGGACTGAAAGCAAAGATCATTTAAAGACAGTGAGAACATATCTATCAAATGTGGTGCCATGAAGATATCATTCATAATGTTAACCAAAAATAAAAATTTTCTCACTTACGGAAAGAAACCCAAACCATTATTTCCAAAAGTATATTCCTCACTTACCAGAGATTGCATGATTTAGTGCTGTTTAGAGATACCATACTACTGAAAATGAGCATACATTTTGTTACAAGTAAATATAAAATAATAAACATAAATCTCTGGTATGAAATCACAACCCTGAAAATGTAGATGTAACTTCCAGATCTAAAAGCTGAACAAAGATACATCACAAGCAGATTACCCAGGTCTGTCAAATCAATTTACTGCTCAGCAGTACTCAGAGATACAGCTGGTTTTCTATTTCTAAAGTATTAATCTTGTAGACACTAAATTGCTCTTAACAAAATATTTTCTTGTGCTCTCTAGCTTTTGACAGACTTGTGTTATCTCCTGTGTAAAAAATTTAGAGTCCGCTGGAAAGGCCAACTTCAATATTAAGTGTAGCAATTACTCTTCTCCAAAATTCTTGAAGTTGAGCAGAATGTGACTGTGTTTCCCTCTCCAGCTTCATAAGTTAAAATAAAAAAACCTAAAAAATTTTGGATTACTATCCTAATCATTGTATTTACTATCCCGTGGGACCTTGAAGATGTTTTCTATTACATGGTCTGACATCGCATGCCATCAGCCACTGATTATGTTCCTATTATCTCTATCTCCTTCCAAATTTGTGTTCAAATGTTTTGTTATCAAAAATATACCGACAGCAACCAAGACTTCATTAATATTTTAGACAAAAGAATTCTTGTTCCAGCTGTCGAATGCTACAGTCTGGAGTCAGAAGCCTTTTAAATACTAGATCTCACAAGCACATGTGCAAAGGCTCTGCAGAAATGACCTATACAAAAACCAGTTGTGAGTGATTTTCTCCAACAATGTGAGATGAGCTCTGGGAGGAATTGCCTTTGATACAACAGTATCTGACATCTCCACGTGGGACACAACATCTTGTGTGCTTTCCCAAAGTCCTGGCTCACTGCAAACCTTATGTCCTCACACTTCTGAGATGTAGGGTCACTTCTAACTGTATTGAGGTTTCAGTTCAAAAATAATCCTACAGTCTGTTAAGACATCATATTTGACACATGGCCTTACTGGAAGCTCACTGTCCAGCCTGTGCTCACTACAATTTCCAGAAGAGAGCTGGGGAAGGACGAGTCTGCAACACACACAAGAACTGCAGCTCCTGCCTTCCATAAAGGAGGGAAAGAGGAGTGGAGAAACGTGGATAATTTCAGTACCAAATGCTTTAGCACCATGTCTGCCAGTTGCTTCTTGTGTGATAAGCAATGGTCTCCACTGACTGTGAAAACAGTGAAAATAGTCAATTTGCCTTCTGCTTGTCTTCATGAGGTAAAAACACACATGCAGATATACTTCATTTTGCCCTGTTACTAGACATGATCTGATAGTACAATATTTTAATGACTGTGCCTACATGATCCATGGACTATTAGATGCTGCAAAGTACTGTAAGGGAATGATAGTGGGATTCACATTCTCTTCTCTTGGGCACAAAGCTTGCTCAGGAGTTCTTCTTGCCTTGCTGAGAAGTAAAGAGCTTAAAACAAGAATCTTCGTGGCTTTAACTTGTAAGCATTTGAAACATGGCCAGTACAGTTCTTCAGAAGTCATTATTTAAAAATAGTCTGTGGGAAAGCCCCAAATAAAATAAATATTTTTTATTTGTAATATCTGTTGTTTGGAACAGAGAGGATAGCAGCTGGTACAGAAAGTGCCTCAGAGGCACTGATTTACAGATTACATCCTAATAACACAGCTTTAAAATCTGTGTTCCTTTGGGTTGGAAAACAAAGAGGTAGGGCAACAATATTTACTTAGGACCAGATTCTGTCTTTCTAACTCACATTTACTAATACCTTCACATTTCCTCAGGAGCAAAGGTTTGCAGGCTGCAGCAGATGCTTCACTGCTCTTGCCACAAATGAGGCACGAGTTTCTCACTGTACCTGTGCTAGGCAGGTTAACGAGCCCAGCTGGGATCACACTAATAGACTTTTTTCTTACAGGCTTTGAGAAGAATAATGCTGCTGCCTCAGAACCAGTTTTGTGCAGTCTGCCTGTTGGCAGGGGCACAAAGGGGAGGGAAATTTTTTTTGCATAGTCTCATTCCCAGCCCTTCCCTGCAGCCCACTTCTTTTTTTGGCCTCTCAGTCCAACAGTTACATTAAAACTGTATATTGCATGCTCTTTAGGCATATCTAAACACATATTTAACAAACAAAAGTTTTCAGCTGGTGTTCCATACTAGGAGAGTAGGTTCCTTGTATTTTCATCTGGTCTTCCTCTCTAAAAGACACCAGAAAATCTTCCAAATTACTTTAGTGAGCTCTGGTAAGACACAGGAAAGCACTTACACAACTGTTTGTGCATGGGCATCAGCAATGTTAATAAGGAAAATATTTTATACTTTTAGGCAAACTGAAGCGGATATAACAGTTGTATTACTCCTAAAGTCAATATTCAGAGCAGTAACGAACTCAGAACAAAACTAACTCTAAATATTTGTGCCAGTTTGGGACAAATTTCAGAGGAACGCCTGAATTTGAACGTCCTCTCTTAGGAGGCAGGTTACAGCCATGCCTCCCCCACCAGGTTAGGGAAAAAAAAGTATTTTCCTCTGAGGAATGTGAACGAGAGAATAAAAACTATTTATTTAACAACACACAGGTAAAGGATAATAATGTAAAATAATAAAATCTCTCACTGTGGAGAGAAAATCTGAAAGATTAGAGTCCTTCTGTGGGTGTGGTCTCTCTCCTCCTCAGAGCTGGGTCGGCGTGGGGACCCCCCTCCAGGTCGGTGGAGGGTCCCCTGGTGGGGTTCTGATGTTCTGGTGTTCTGAACAAGTCCAGAAGATAAGGAAAAAAGAAACCAAAGTCCCAGAGAAACCACTCTCCGTCTCTCTCTCTGAAGAAACAGAGCTGAGAAAAAAACTGGCTGAAAAGCAGGAAGGATGCTTCCTCTGTTCCACTCCCCACAGCAGCTATTCCAAAAGCCCATATGAGTCCCTTTGGGTTTCTGAAATACCCACTTCGGAGGAAGTCTATGCCTAAAATGCACAGGGCCTCTGGACCAGTCACAGTGAGATGTTTCTTCCATTCATTTCCAATCAGGCTCACCTCAGCTTCCGCCAGGGTAAAATCTTGTGATCCACCTGTCACACCAGCAATAGAAACAGTTCAGACAGGGTAATAGTTGACCCAGTGATGTGGCACAAACTCATATGTCTTGGGCCACAAGGATATGCTTCTGCTTTAGCAATGATGAAACCGGCTGACGATGGGAATGAGACCATGCAGGATATGGCAAAGAAGCTTCGAGCATATGCAGATACCGTCCATGGCCCAATGCATGCAAGAATTGCAGCTGTGGAAACACGTGTGTAGAAATTGGAAGATAAGATGGAGAAGAATCACCAGGAACTCAAGAAGGAACTCAAGAAGGAGATTAAAGAGGGCCTTCTCCAAATCTCGGCGGTACAGATCAGAGGTCCTGTCACTAGATGTAGACGTGCCCCAGATAGAGAGAGAAGGTACATCCCATGAAGTGAGGTATGGTTCTTCCCGTGTCGTAGTGGAGAAAACATGAGGGAGTGGGATAGACAACCCACTTCTGCTCTGGCATTTTTGTCTTAAAGAGACCAATGGAGTGAGCTGGGCAGATGGATAGAGGTAAAAAACACGAAAAGAAGTTTTAGGCTCCAGTGGACTTCATCAGCCAAATAATTCCTAAAGAGATAGTTTTCTGAAGTGTTGAGGCTGAGACATTTTACTCTAAAAGGCTGGAGATCTCTAGAACCAAAAGGTTCAAAATGGCAGACTAATTATGCCACTCTTCCTCTTTGATGCACCTGACACTGGTCTGCTGCAGATGAGGAGCTGGGCTTAGATTTGCAGGCTACTGTGGCTCAATAGTGCTGGTTCTTTTTCTTGGAAAAATCACATAAAACTAATCTTGAAGCCAGCAATCCCTCTGTTAACACACCGAACTCCAAAGCAGGTCTTGCACTTATTTAGTGGATTGTGAGTTTATTAAAATGAAAACAGCAATTTGGCTTTGGAGAATCACTCATTTTTATGGCTCCATCTATATATCCTGACTTTGGTGTATATCCTGTGTTTAAATGTTAATTTTCTCTACTAAGTTCATTCTACAATTTGTTTTAAACACTTAAAATAATTTTTGTTTCAGTCGAATTGTCAGAGGAAAGTATTTGATAGAGTATCTCATGTTTCTTTGTTATCCATTGGATTATTGTAGTTCAATGTTCAGTTCTATTTGTGGTACAATATTTTACTGAAAACACATTATTTTCCTGTTCAACCTATTTTTATATGTTTATACCAAGTCTTGTAATCAATACAAAGATGTCGTTTGAGGGAGGGGAGTAGGGTGAGGCAACAAATATTGTATTTTATGAAGTGGTTTTTTGTCGCCCACAACTTTGAACCAATGGCTCATGAGCACCATTCAAACTGCTTTTCTTTGAATTGGGTATGATATTTTGGTAAATCTGTATTTGTCTGTCATCATAGCCCATAATTGGAAGCACCAACAATAGACATTATTTGCCTCAGGACCGACAGTAAGAGGTAGCTGTTTATGAACACCCAAACTAGACACCCTACTTGTCTATTTGGGCATTCAGACACTGACTCTACCGAAAAACGGTACTTTTTCTACTTAATCTAATTGACTATGGTCCAGGATCTAGATTTCATATTAAGAAAATAGCTATTCTTATTATTCTAACAGTGTGTCAGCACTCTGTGTATGTTAGTCTGGCACCAAATGTCACAGGACTGTGTTTTCGCGTGTACTTTATGCGACCACTGACTTCACTGTTCTATCACTTGAGATGTTAAAACCCAGTGAACTCAGAAACAACCATTTTGGTTCACACCACTGGCTCATCTCCATTATCTCCATTCAACGGCCAGGAAAGGCAGTAAGAACAGCCTGTGGAAAGGTTAAATGCTCTCCTCATAGACATGTAGTTTCCAAAAATCAATGAATTAAATACTTACATGTGTGAAGACAGACATTGTGCACTTACTAACAGTTTAGCAGCCTCTGCCAGGTCCAGCCCTTGACTATTTGCCTAATCCCTTCTAAAATGGATATTTGAGGCCCATAGCAATCTCTTCCAAAATTCATGTTTCGTGTGAATGTGTAGCTTAATTTGTATGAAGCCATTAATAGTAATTTTATTGCATCTTCTTTAGTTCTTAAACTGTAATGCATAATGAATTCACTTCTTCCTTTTCATTCAAGACTTATACACACTGATATTTTATACTCCTTCAGTTTTCCTTTCTTCAACCCAAAGAAACCCTAATCTATTTAACCATAGCTCTGATCCCTCTTGTCACCCTTCTGTGTACCTTTTACAGCTCCACTGTTTATGCAGAAACAATAATAAATATCCACAAGTTACTCTGAACATATTGTGTGAAATATTCAGTAACCCTGAAAATCCTACTTTTTAGACATGAAGATGAATAAAATAAACAAAGAGTTAAATAAAACCTTTGTATGTGGTTCAGTCTCAGTTAAACTCTGCCTTGATTTCTAGTTGTCTCAAAGTTCTGTAAATCACATCTTTGTTTTAAGTAACTCCAGAAATAGGACTTTTTCTGGGCCATTACCATGATAGTTTCTTCACAGAAACATGTTTATGTGGCTGAACTTATTCACGTTTCACCACTTGCCAATGTTCCATTGAAAAGGGCAATAGAAAATCAAGATGAAATCATTTCAGGTTAAATTTAACTCAGAGGTAAGGTTAATACTGCTAGAAAATCAGTGAGAAAGGGGTGCGTGATCAGTCTATACATCATGATAGAAAAGGTTTTATCCTTATGCGTAGAGTTTTACTTTCAGTCTTACGAGGTTATTCTTGATGTCCATCTTCTTTTCACGTTGTTTCAAAAATACAAGAGACATGGGATGCTTTTGAATAATTGCTTTGAGAGTTATTTACAATCTAGTTTAAGGCCTGGCTGTAGAAGTCTTACACCTACACTTTCCAAAAATTTCTCTAAGAAATCCATCAGTGTGGTTTCAAGCAATAATTCAGTGGTAAAATGTCGCTCTGGTAAAATGTCGCTCCCCACTCATTGCATCTTTTCACCCAGATGAAGTCTCTAGGGAGTGTCTGGTATTTGAAGAGATGATTTTCACCTGTGTTCCTCAGATGATTCAGACCAAGACAAGAGCATGCACTTGTTTCTGCTTCTGAAAGCAGTGCTGAATCAAGCTGAGTAGGCGTACACATGCACTCATCTCAGACTTAACCCTCTAAAGGATTCATAGAGTTTTGATTAGGTTGAAGACAAAGGGTTTAGTGCTTTAGATCACCAACTTGCGTATTTCTGAAAATTGGTAGAGTTTTGAGGACCAAAGTTTTGATGTCATGGACCAGAAAAGATGGATATGCAGGAATGATATTACTATCGAGGTAAAGTTTTGGCTGTCGGGTTTTTGGGTGTTTTCTTTTTGGTCTTTTTTGTACTAAACCTGAGCTCTGTCATTGAAAGAAGGTACACCTGGAAAACATGTATTTTAGAACAGAGGCTCCAATATGTCATCAAAGATTATAACACCTTGATAACACCTTCAGAGTGCTACCAAACTTCATGATAATGAAGCATGTCAGAGAGGAAATCTCTGAAACGTTTTTGTGTTTTCTTCTAGGAACAATGAGAGAATGATGTAACTCCTGCTTTTCTTAGGTCACCAAATTGTTAAGTAGGTTACTCCTCAAGAACAGACTAATAGATTTCTTTTTTCTCAGTTGGAAACTACCAGTTACAGCTTCCTTTCTCCTCATTTAACGTGTGTTTTGATGTACACATTCTTCTGAGTGTTCTTCAAAAGATGATGCTTACAGGACATGGAGTTTTTTGGTAATAATAATAATAGTGCCTTGAATACATGTAGGGAATCTGAAAGCCTAACTCCCTCAATAAACTAATTTTTGTGTTACATAGACAATGGAATCTGTCACCTTTAACCCTGTTGCTGATCTTTTTGCTTTGCTGAGATTGAGTAAATTAAATGCTATTATTCTCTTAAATTGTTTTGAGGGGGGTTTTTTTGCTAATATTTCACATCCTAGAAAAATATACAGAAGTAGAGACTGCAAACAACTTTGACAGGAATTTCCCCAATAGAAAGCAAATGTGCCACTAACTTTTCAATACAACATGAATTCAGAAGAACTGGACTCAATAATGCTGTTTTTCAGGTCTGCTATGAAGCAAAGGTGTTAACTGTGGTGGAGACAAAAGTACGTGGGGTACAAGGGGTCACAAGTGGTCAATGGTCACTGTAAGTGCTGTTTTTAGAGGGGCACATTTGCTGTGGACGAGAGGTTATGAGAGAGGTTCTGACTGTACTTGGGTCAATAAGCTTTGCTCCAGTCTGCACTGGGAGTTCTTAGCTGTTAGAGTAGTTTGCAAGGAAACAGCATCTCGAGCTTCTGCAGAATTTCAGTTTGGTTAGTATTTTGGGTCACCTGGTTTAGCTTAAAAATTACAAAAGCAAATCCATCTTAGAGCAAAGAGACAACATATCCTCCTTTCCTGGCACTGGCCTCTACTATGTGAGTGTAATGCTGAAAGGGCACTGCTTGAAGTAATTAGGGTGGATGGTTTCCTGGTAGGAATCTCTAAATTTGATGCTTCAAGTGGTTTCATAATGCTTCTAAATGGAGGTATTAAATGCACTTCTAAGACTATCACAGGCTTACTGAGAGGTTATAAATCTCTTTTTGAGAGGTCAGAACACTGAAGTAAACACAGCTATGCTGCGTCAGCCACAAATACTGTGTCACAGTTACAGAAAAAAACAACAAGAAAAGCAGGCTATAGGAGTATTGCTAAGGCTGCTGACTGAGAGAACAGGAGGCCTCTGAATAAAGTATATGTTCATTCCTTTCTTTAAACCAGTGATGTTTAGAATCAAATACATCCAAAAGGTTTGGTTCTGAAAATTTACTGATTTTACGTGTGGGAAAGAAGTGCAGGCACTTGAGAAATGGAGGAATGCTATCACACCCCCCCCAAGTTTTAAAAATTCTGTTGCTTGTTAATTCATAAAAGGGTATTCTATAAAGCACAATCTGACTTCAACTCTTCTTTTCATTAAGTGGATTGATGCCCTGACTACATCTATTTCTGGAAAGTACATCAAGCATTAGACAAAAGTAAAAGAAATGTGATGGGGCAAGGGAGAGAAACAGTGGAAGACTGGCTGAAAATCAGTGAGAAATATGACAAACTGAAAGCTAGATCCTTTTTGGCTGGCCACCAAGGGCTCCTTTGGACTGCTGTTTGAAGACTGAACACAGTTCTGAGTTATTTTCCACTGATCTACTACACTTGGTATTCTATGAAATGTATATTTTCTTTCACCTCAGCTTGCAGTGGAGATTTACAGCTGAAAATTACTGGTTTCTGGTTTAGTAAAACCTAGAATGGTTGCCACATGGTTTCAGTTGAAATCTTTTCCCTAGTTCCTATGTCTGTGCTTACAGTGAATTTTTCTAATTTACTGTAAACATAATGCCATGTTATGTTAATGATAATGTTGGTTAGGGAACTGGGATTGCAAGTGATGACCTCTGAACTTACAGATTTTATTAGGTGATGTAAAATACTTTGTATATAACAGTGTTGGATTTACAGGAGTCCAGCACAAACATTGTGATGCATAGTAGCATTTCATTTTTCACTCCTTTAATTCATGAAAAAACTTACCATTCACTCTGAATATCAGTTACCTGAGTGTACACTAATTCCTCTACCAGTGAAAACAAACAGCTGTTAGGCTTCCCCATGCTTCAGCTTTTTCTTTATGTCTCAGCCCTTAACTGCAAATGAAGCATGCTCCAGATTCTCATTGTGTTTCTGCCTTGTTATAAAAATATGTGCAAGCATAATGTGTTTTGCAATTTGGGAATGCAAACAGGAACAAACCTGCCCAAGTCATTCAACTTGGCTACTGAGCAGCCAGGTTGTAATTACAACATTTTGGCTATAAAGCAGCAATTGCTGATGTCACCAGGTCAACATCAGATTGCCAGACATTGTAGCTGTCCTGATCTGAAAATAAATTGATCAAATAAAACTAACTATTTTCATTTTTTCCATAGTAATAAACCACTAGATTTAGAAAAACTTACAATAATCCATGGCCAGATATGTATGTTGTGGTTTTGGTGGCTGTATTACTATATTTCAAGTATGTTTGGGGTTTAGATTAACTGCTGGTGATTGCCTAGACCAGTGCTTATTTTCTAGTAGGTCAATCTGCTGCTGGAGTCCAACATGCTACTGGTCAGCACCTTATATAATACTGCTGACATTTATGTTTCAAAAAATCCTCATAATCACCATACAGTAAGATCGCAACAGCTATGGAAATGTATTGTTCAAATATATATTTTTTTATTCTTCCTTTTTTTTCTTTTTTTTTCTTTTGTTTTGTTTGTTTTGGATTCAAAAATGCAGCCTCCAAACATATTTTCCTTCTCCTGAACTGACCTGCCAGTAAGTAGCTTGGCAGTTTACTGAGGCCAAAAAATCTGCTTGCATCTTGGTAGTTTATGAGTCTTGTACCAATGATAACATTTCTTCCTCTGACCAGCAAATGCTGACAGCTGATACTGAAATAGGTGTCAAATGTCTGTCTGTTTGCATGCTGGTTTTTCACCGATTTTTTTTTTTTTCATTTTATGGCAGTCTTTTTTCTTCCTCGTAAATTGTATAATTAATATAACAATTTCAGTTTGAGAGGGACATTTCAGGTTTTGTCTTAACAGTCAATCTTATTTTGAAAAAGATTGGAACATGTTGCTAAAGGGTAGAATTTCCTATTTACTGTGTAGGTTTCTAGGCAGGCATGCTAAGGGAAAATAAGTGGATTGGTTTATTAATTCGGAAAGGAAGTATTTGTACTTGGCTAAACAGGTACTACTGGTCTGACTAGTCAACTCTTTGGAGCACCAAACCATACCATCAAGACATTAAGCAGATATACAGCCCCTGCTCAGCAGTGGGGGGTTTGACAGTGCAGAGAGGCCTTTTAAGCTGAAAAGCTGCTATTTAAAAAACATATTTCATTTCCTTTTTTCTTAATGGGGTGAAATTACCTACATTTTTCTTGAATTAAAGGAAGCATGGATGGTGCTGCTCTAGACAGGTGAACAATAAACCACTTATAAATTCTGCAACCATCATGTTTAATTTTTGATAAGTAAACATTATCCTGTAAGGGAAATTACAACAGTGTTATGTATTACAAAGACTGTAAGTAAGGAGTCAGCATTTAGGAATTTCTGTATAACCTACCACAACAGTATGTAAATACAAGAGTATATAAATATTATTCCAAAAGCCATTAATTTTCTTCTAAAACACTTGATCAATTTTATTCTCTTCTTTGAGAAAGATCTTGTAGACAATGTTATGATGTCTAAAACTTGGTGTTTTAAAGAATGGATAGTCCGATAAAATTTTGATTTGATTACTGGTGTATTCATTTAATGTCTTGACTGGAGCTGAGTTAATAAACCAACAATGCTTTGAATAAATCAGCCTCAATTTGCTAAACATTCTGCATGTTCTTAGACTATGAGAAAAAAAAAGGTATTTTTCCATATTTACAGAAGGTTACAGACTTGAAATTACATGACTTAGCACTATTCCTTAATTTCAGTCTTTGATCCTTTGAACAATTAGTTTCATAGGGAGCTGGAGATTTTGTTTTCATTTGTAGATATACGTATAGATAGATAGATAGATAAAGATACATAGATATATAGATACCAATATACCAATATGCATATTTCCATGTAAGCAAATACTAGACTATGCTGTGGTCAAAGGCCTTTTCTTTGGATATCTGTAATATATGGAAGTTTTATGTAATAATCCACAAATATCAAAAAAGGTTCTGCTAAAAGCCGAAGTCCAAAGCAGTTCAGCCCCAGGAGAATGCTGTGCATTTTTGTGGAATCAGGCTAGCCTATATAAGAAGGGAGTTATTAGAACTGTTTATTTCCTTCTTTTTTTATTTTAATCGGTTTTTTTGTAAGCTCAGTAGTTAGAAATCATTCTGAAATACTTTCAGCTGCACAAAAGATTGGAAAAAGTAATAACTGCTGGAAGTCATTCACAGAATGCTTGCAGTTCAGTCAGAATTCTTGGTTAATAAGCATCCCGAATTTGCTGGTGACGCTATTCCTTTCTCATGTCTCCTCTTCCCTTCTACATTCTCATCCCCTTTTCATTGATTTCCTTGATTTTATTTCGAGTTTGCTGTGGTCCTGCTGCCTACCCAAGTGTTTTATTCCTTATTCCTCAATACAGCTTCTTACTGCATAAAGTACTGAGAGAAACAAGCTGAAATCCCACCCATTTTCCACTCTATAGCCCATGTTACATCAGGTATTTTAACTTTAAATTCCTTCTCCTCTTCATCTCTCTACCTCTGTATCGCTCTTGGGAGAAGAACTATATATTTATCCTGTTCTGATTTGAAAGGCAATAAATTTGATTACTTTCCCCAAGTGGAGTCTGTTTTGTCCATGAGTGTAATTCCTGAGGGATCTTTCTCTGTTCTTATCTTAATCCATTAACTTTTTTTTTTCTCCCCCCTGCCCAGAGGAGAAGAGTGAAAGAGCAGCTTTGGTGGGCACCCAGCAACCAGACAGGGTCAACCCACCTCAAATCCTTTTCTGTCTGTGACCCTGAATTTGAATCAATCTAGCTGTCCCTCTGTTTACTGCAGCCCAATTCCTCAGCTTTTCCTCCTTCCGGAGGAGTGCATATGTTTGTGTACCTGTGTGTGTGTAACACACATATGTTTGTGTATCTCCCTTCTTTAATGCTCTTGAGAGTTTAATGCTCTAGATCTTCACTCTAATGAGCTGTATGCTAACATCTTCCATACTTACCGAAATCTTTCATGATAATCTGCTGTTGCACATTTCTGCTCTTAACTGTCCTCACTCTCTTTCAACAAGTGATAGTACAAGACATTTCCAACAACATAGCTGGAGCTGGTAGATTAGGATGTGTGGGCCGTATAATGATCCAAAAGCAATGAAGAAAATGTTGCAAATGTCACCAATAGAGTTACTGGTTCAGGCTTCAGATTTCTAGTTTTGTATGAGTTGTGGACAATGAGATTTCAGATTCCTCTTTTTTGACAGGAACTGTTAATAAAAAAAGGACTTAGCAACAGGAAAACAATTTCAATCTTCTTATGCCAGAGTGCCAGCAGTATGCCCAAAAATTTCCATAACAGACACAGTCCCTGATCAAAGTAAGTTCAAGGTTGTGTAACACACACTAAAACTTGGGCTGCTTCAATTATTTCAAGGGTGTGAGACAATAAAGTAGGTAAGGCTTCTTGCTCTGGCTCTAAGTGCATGAGATTAAATGTCAGTGGTTAAGTAATCATTTAGGCTGGTGCATCAAGATTGGTTGGATGTGAATACTCCCCATGCCACTCACCTCTCTGCCCTTGGCTGAAGATTACAGTAACTCTGCACATCACCTCAGCTCAGGCAGTATTTTGTCATTTCAGACGTATTATCAGAGCAGCATTATGTGTTTGCACAGGAAGAAATATCTCCCCTTATAGAGTGAATTTAAGATATAGAGGTGTGAGTTATACCGTTACTGTGGGCACCATTTTTTTCTCCTTCTTAGGTCTTAGCTATTTTGTTGGAATACTTTATCATAGAGGAACAGAATGTATTTGTAAAGTATGTCAAACAGTGTGTTATTCTCTTGGCAACATAGCTGTACCACAGCCTGGGCTGGTTAATACCACTGCACCAGGTCTAAGTCTTGGTCTGGAATAGATGTTCACAGAACGTCCTGCTGAGTACACGAGATGCTTCATCCTTCGTGCCTTGGAGGGGGGAGGGTCTTTTTCCATAAATTTTCTCCCAACTTGTATTTACCTCAATTTGCCTTCACTGAAAATCTCACCAAAAATATTACTTTTCCCTGGATACTTTTACTGGAGACGTGTCACAAAAGAAAAAATGGTTAAGAATTCTGTTGAAATGTTTTCTTGCCTTCAGAGCTTTACAGACCTTATTCAAATGTAGTTTAACTCCAAGACTTCCATTGGTTAAGTTTTTAATTGCAACAATTTTGTGTTCATAAATGTTTTACTACTCCATCTTGGCCACTGAGTGCAAGCTGATCTCTTCCATATATGCTATTCTAGATATATTATGTCTTAGAGAACATACTTCATGAAATCTTTTCCCAAAAAAATTTAAATTTATTTATTGTTAGAAGGTTCAGATGGGATCTCGCAGAGTTTATTCAGCTGTGACAGGTCATGTCTTGTGCCTGTTACATATGTCTGAAGGAGAAAATAACCTTCCCAGGTACCAATCAGAACCTCATATATTTGTCTCATCCTCGCACTGTCTGATCTGATTCTTGTCTTATTCATCCAAGACAGGAAGAATAAGGCTGAAGAAATCTAGCCAGCAATGTAAGTATAAAGTCCATGTCTGGTTAAACTCTAACTTAGGCTTTCAAAAGGCATCCAGTCCCAAATTTAAGACTAAAATCTGTTTCAAATTTGTAACCTTTAATATTTCTTTCACTTTCAACCAACACTTGGCATATCTGGTACCCTTTATGTGTCACAAGGGATATTGGTAAAGTGTTGCCTGAATTTTTGCACCCCAGTGGGGGGTCTGGTTTATCTTTTCTAGTTTGAATGATGTAGAAGTTATGTCAGGCAGAAAAGCAGAAGGTATATCCTATTCTGTGGCTCACTAACTCACCTTGATTCATGCATAATATACCTTATATTGATACTGTAGCTATTTTATAACAAAGAATGAGCGGATCAGTTTCAATTTCTTGACATTTAGCGCTGAATCTTACTCCGGCATGTAAACTAAGAAATGTCTTTTTTAAACCTAGAGACTGGTTGGTGGCATTCCTGAACCACTGAGTGCTTGAAGTTTATCAAAAGAACGCTTCCTCCTGTGGCAGCCACGGGAAATATCTCAGGGAGGAGAAGGATCAGTAACAGATTGATGAGCTCTGCCCGGCAGTGAGATCGTTTGACACCTTCGTTTTTCCCACACAGCTCTGAAAGACAAAGCGAGGATTGTGGTCGGTAAGAAAAGAGAAAACAGAAACAGTACTGCCTAACACCATTTGAAAAAACGTGAACTCTGTCCCCTTTACAAGATTAATGTTTTAAAGTTCAAGAGAGTCTATATACTAAATCATATCCCTACTCCCTCCTTGATGCCAGTGCTTAGAGAACAGCTGACCTTAAATTTCTTGTCAATACTTCAGAGAAGTGGAGAAAAAATATCAGAGGAAGGGTAGGAGGACTTTCCCACTCATTTATCAGATGGGGTTCTCCTATGTGCCAGGGAAGCTGCTATTTATCTTTTCATGTCTTTTCTTAATCCCAGTCCTGACAGTCTAGCTTCCTGCTTCTCTTTCTCACTTAATCTGGTGTTCATATTTCAGAAAAAATTAAAGCTCCCAAAAATGAAGAAGGCCAACATTACATGTGTCTGTGCTGCTGATTTAGTTTCCACATGTATTATTAAAGGTTCAAACTTATGATAAAAGATATGGGGGAATTCAAACCAGCAGAGTCAACTTTATCAGACATTTACACCATCCAGGTAGAAATCCACAGATGTCCCAAATGTTAGCCCTAACTCAGTATAATTTTTTTTCAGGCAGTCTATTCAGCTCAGTCTTTGGAATATTCACGTCTTTCCTAGTATACACGGATGGCAGGTCTTCTCAGAGGCCATATTTTTTTATGTCCCTCTGGAGATCTAACAACTAGATCACCCACAGATCTAGTGCTTAACAGCTTCCTGACCTAACCTTAATGCCACAGGGACATCAGCAATTAATTTTTACATGTAAAAAACATTCTGCTCCTTGAAAACCTCCCTGCAGTTTTAGCAGACTTAACTGTGGATGCTCATGGCACAACCAGCTTCCGAAAACACTCTGGTAAAATTGAAAGTTCTATTATCAACAGTCTTTCTGGATAGATAAATGAGTCCCTGCCAACCTCATTTAGCACAACAATCCTAACTATGATCATGGCTACATAGTAAGTCCTTTACCCTTTCAAGGATCAATATAGACCAATAAAGTATTTCTACTCAGATGAAAATCAGGTAATAGGGCTATATTTCAGCTACATCATTTTATACAGCTTAGTAATGACCTGTCTAAAGGGTTGTCTACGTTACTATGGACCTGGTCTACTTTGCAATGCCCACAGTGCTTGGGAAGTCCACAGCAGCCATCTTTGGACAGGGCTAGTAGAACATTATCATAAGGAAAAACTAAGACGTGAAATCTCCCATTCCTTATGGCATTTGCAAAGGTCAGAGCCTTTCCTAGGCAAAGGTAGTGCCTGCTTCATTGTCTCCACACACTACCAGCTGATGCCGACAGCATTCTGTACCCAGTTACACAAGCTCATGGCATTTGTGAGGCACTGGCAATTCATCTCAGACAGCAGTATTCATCCACTGCTCCTCTTAATACCACTATACCCTTTTTCACTGTTCAACATGAAATAATGCCAACTTCTTTATCTACTAACTTGGTGAGTGATCCAAGATGCGCTCAAAATAGCGTGCAATAAATCCTTGTCTAAAGGTAATTCCTTCCTTCTTCCAGCCATATATTTTGTGCAGAATATGTGGGTGACTGAAAATTGTGTCAGTGGTTCCTAGCTATCCATCCCTCATTCCTTCCAGAAACTGTTTCAACCAGTGCCACCGAGCTCAGCAATAAAACGAGAAGCCATCTAGGTAGTCCAACCTTTGTAATAGATCCGTGGAATATTTCAGCACAGGATGTACCTGTTCTGGCCTGAATCAATTCAACAGTGAATGACAATACTGTTCAAGGAGCTTTTGCAGAGGCTAAACTACAATGGGTTTGAAGCTAAAGCAAAACCGTGCTGAGGAATGAAAGAGGAGTCTGTGCAAGAGAAAGAGACTCAGCTAAAGGTTGCAACAGGTGGCTGAGACTGGGGATAAAACTGAGACTGGCCAGAAAACTGATTGCAGCAAGACAAAAGTCTATGACTGAGTTGGATTGCTTGAGGATGGTGCAGCAGGCTGGAAAATACCAGGACAATTTCAGACTCTTCCGAAGCTGAACCTGGAACAGACCCCAGAACCCCAGTGTGTCATACATATACGGCCCCATGCTTCCCCGCAAGAATCAATTACTCATAGCCCAGTCAGCAGATATGAAGGGACCAGACCTGCCCTCTGAGTGAAAACTGCCTGGGAAGTTTCAGCTTCCAAACTACAACAGGTATTTGCTGAGATTGTATAGAATGTGCCTCATTTATGAGCAAAGGCTCATAAATATATCAATGATGGATGCGCTTTCATAGGTAGATTTAAAAACACACACTTGATACAAGAGCCATCATTCCTCCAAATCTCAAATCACTTCTCTTGAGAAAACAATGCTAGAACTTTTCTAAGAGAAGATGTTCAAAATAATTGTAAAGGCTGAAAACATTTTTAAGCATAATTCTTAGAAATTGATTGCAATTTTGGCAGAAATTTTCAAAAAATGATCCCAGCTTGGAAAACTTCCACTCAAATGGTCAAACTTTGGCAAAGTCACTACAAAAAAGCCTCCAGCTCTTTATGAGAATGTGTCAGACAACCTTAACAATAGGCAGTGTTATCAGCTGGGCTATATAATGCATAACTGTGTGCATATATGCTGATGTAGCTAACTATTGAAGACATTCCTCTTTATGAAAGGGTTTACCCTTCCCGCACAGATCTGAAGTGCATGCATGATGATCTGTAGTGCTAGGCAAGTTTTTATTGGCAAGTGTATGATATGACTGCATTACCTACATGTGGCAAAGCCACAACTGATTTTAAAACATCATGCCAACACAGACTCTAAGCCAGAAAATACCACTGTGTTTTTTGTCTCCATCACATACTTTAGAAATTGTTTAGACAGTTAAAGTTTTTCTTTTTTTTAGTTTTTATAAATACTCTATTTTGTGTCTTTCCTTTTTATAACTTTTTTCAGTGAAGGAAAGGTAACTTTGATCCTTAGGCACATGAATATCAAACAAAATGTATATTTTTATTTGAACAAAAATATGCTAATTTTTAGATCTGACTTCTGTGACTTACTAGAGCCCAGATCAAACACTGTGTGTCAACTCGTCATGGGATGCTGAAGTCTGTAGCTATGGTGATCCTTCAGCCTCCTAAATATTTAAAAACAAAGACTCACTTCTCTCTGATGCACTGGCAAAGGAAAGTGAAAGGTTATATGTCTGAAGCAAGAAAACAGGAAAATTCTGTAGCTATGTAATCTGGCTGCGTATTATGTGATCATAAAAACAAAATATCCTTGGATATTCTCATCTAGATACTAGAAGAAAATAAAAGGCTATGATTACATTGGTGAGGGAGTTGTGCAACAACAGTCTTACTGCTCTGGACTCATTACTTATGAGAAGTTGCAGTGCAATTAGGCCCGATCACATCAAACTCTCAAGACTTTTTTAAATGTCTTTCTGAGAAAAAAAAATCCCTGAGTATAAGACTTCGATGTGCATGTTACCCAAACTGATAAAGCAATACTGGAGAAATGCACATAGGAGATCACAGTGTCATACCGTTTTTTGCAAGCGCAGATTAATAGATACACACAGAGGAAAAGATCTTTTTGGTTTCCACGTAGCTTCATAATTAACTAGATTAAAAAAAAAAAGAAACTGATTATTGTCTCAATAATAATCAATCTCAATAACTGTTAGCTACAGTGAGATTTTTCCATTTTAGGTACTGTATTTAGATTTCCTGTGCAACTACCCTGCCAAATGTTTATCTAAACATCTTCATTAGAGTAAAAACCTTCAGATAGTCAGAACATCCTGTCCATGACACTGAAATTACTTTCCTTTTTGTCTCTTGTCATGTTCTAATCTCCAAGGTAATTCATAGAATCATAGAATGGCTGGGGTTGGAAGGGACCTTAAAGATAATCTGGTTCCACCTCCCATGCTCTGGGAAGGGATACCTTCCATTAGACCATGTTTCCCGAAGCCCCATCTCACCTAATCTTAGAAATGTCCAGGGATGGGGCATCCACAGCTTCTCTGGGCAACCTGTGCCACGGCCTCACCACCCTCACAAGAAAGAATTTCTTCCAATTATCTAATCTAAACCTACCCTCTTTCAGTTTAAAGCCATCGCCCCATCACTGCATGCTCCTGCAAAAAGTTCCTCTCTGGTTCTCTTGTAGCCCCCTTTAGGTACTGGAAGGCTGCTATGAGATCTCCCCAGAGCCTTCTCTTCTCCAGGCTGAACAACGCAACCCTCTCCTCTCAGGAGAGGTGGTCCAGTCCTCTTATCAACTTAGTGGCCTTCCTCTGGACTCATTTCAACAGGTGGATGTCCTTCCTCAGCTGGAGAACCCAGAGCTGAATGCAGCACTCCAGGTGAGATCCCCTGAGGGCAGAGTAGAGGGGCAAATCCCCTCCCTTGACCTGCTGGCCACTCTGCTTTTTATGCAGTCCAGGGCAAGGTGGGCTTTCTGGGCTGTGAATGCACGTTGCCAGCTCATGCCGAGCTTCTCATCCACCAAGACCCCCAAGTCCTTCTCCTCAGGGCTGCTCTCAATCCGTTCTCTACCCAGCCTGTACTTGTGCTTGGGATTGCCCCGACCCAGGTGCCTGACCTTGCACTTGGCCTTGTTGAACTTCATGAGGTTCACACATGTTCACCTCTGCAGCCTGCCAAGGTCTGTTTGGAAGGCACCACTTCCCTCCAGTGTGTGACTGCACCACACAGCTTGGTGTCGTCAGCAAAATTCCCAAGGGTGCACTCAATCCCCGTGTCCAAATCACCAACAAAGATGTTAAACGGTGCTGGTTCCAATACCAACGCCTGAGGAACATCACTCACCACTGGTCTCCCTGTGGACATAGAGCTCTTGACTTCAGCTCTTTGATTGAGAGTCTTCCTTTTTTCCCTTTTTAAAAGTGAGAGTTACATTCCTCTTTTTCGAGTCAGTGGGAACTTCACTGCCACTTCTCAAATATGATGGACAGCGGCTTAGCCACTTCATCTGCCAGTTCCCCCGAGGCCTGTGGGTGCACTCATCAGGTCTCATGGACTTATGAACCTTCAGGATCCTTTTATGGTCTTGAACCTAATCTTCTCTTACAGTGCACTGTTCATTCTCCCAGTCCCTGCCTTTCCCTTCTGTGACTGGTGTGGCTGGAGTAGCTGACGGTGAAGACTGAGGAAAAATAGCTATTGAGTACCTTAGCCTTCTCCAGGTCCTGGGTAACCAGGTCTCCCATTTTTTCTTGAAGAGGACCCACATTTTCCCTTGTCTTCCTTTCATCACTGACATGCCTATAGAAACTTTTCTTGTTGTTTATAATTCAGTGTCCTGCTTGGCATTTTTATTTTTTCTCTACACATTCATTGCAGGCTTTTCAATACAGCTGTATACTAAAAAACTTGGTCTTCATTGTCTGGTTCAGCTCAATTGAAGCTATTCTTGGAAAAAATCATTTTCTTCCAAGATATTTTCTGTGTTCTATGATGCTTTATTTTATTTTTTATCTATTTTATTTATTATTGCAATTTGCTTTCTCGAGCATTGCCTTGAGCGCCTTGGAGGGGTTGGAAGTTGGTGGCTATGTAAATAAACTTAGTATTATTCCAGATGTTTGTTTCATTCGAGGGCCAAATTCTGCTCACAATTAGACTAGGGAAGTCCTGCTGTCTTCAGTGTGATTGCCACAGAAAAAGGAAAGCAGGCACTGGCCCTAAGTCTCTTTTTTAGTAATTTTTTGTTTATCTCACATCTTTAGCATTTGTTATGTATGACAGCCTTTTAATTTGTAGACAGGCTGCTAAATTTTATTTTAGTAAAGTAATTATGTCTTCTCAAGAATCCATTCTACCACTGCACAGATATCCTGTTAATCCTTTCCATTACAGACATCTAGCAATACTTTAGTTCCTGCATCAGGTACCCAAACTCCATATTCTGTACTGAGAGAGGAAAAAGAATGCTCCAGATCGGAAGAACCATTAGCAAAGATATACAGAGAATTCTAGACAGACTGAAGTAACCTAAAAGTCTTACTGGGGGACATTTTGTAAAATTCTTTACAAGTTAAATCTTCAGCAGTTATTCACTTCTTTCACAGAGTATCTGTATTAAAGTTCTATTCTTTTGCTTGTTCTGTCATTTCCGTTTCCATTTAAAATTATTTTAAAAGCGGCTCTCTAAGGTACTTTCTCCCCTAAGTAAGAGCCCTAAATACTGAGTTCCCAGTTCAGGTGTTGGGAAGTTCAGTTCCCAGTTCACAGGCGAGAGTGGCAGGTTCTCAGAATATGCACCAGGCAGAAAAATGTACAACTCACTAAAAAGATTTTAAGACTTCAGGACACACCTTTTGACCTCTTTAGTGTAGAAACCCTGACTCTATACCTCTACAGTAACTGGAAAGATATTATTTCTGTCTAAATAATAGTACTGGATATTCAGATCCAAAAATAAATGCTCTAAAGTGGAAAGTGCCTGTCACACAAGACTCCTGCCAAGAGGCAAATACTCAAAAAAGATGGGAAACAAAATTCATGATTTCTTGCATAGTGTACGAAATAATTCTGTATTAAATTAAAAACAAGAGCAATAATTGCTACCATTCATATTATAGTTTATGAAAAGGTAGTTTGCTGTCAGCAAAAGTTACATAATAATTATAAAAATAACTTTAGTATCAGTTTTAAAATAAATTTTTCAAACTATTTTGATTCTTTCCAGAAGGAGTCCACTGTATCGACAAACAGCTTTTACTCTGGTTTTGTCCAAGTGTTGTATGAGGTGGGAAAGGAGCAGTCCTTCCAACAGACTTTTGGTTTGACACAGACTTTGTGGATGCTGAATGTTTTCCAGGATCCAAAAAGTGATTATACACAGTTATGAAGAAAACACCCACAGCAGTGGTTAAAATAATGACACCGTATCTATCTCAACCAGTCCCTATGACCAAGAGTTTATACCAAGTGAGTATGTTTTCGTAAGTAACAGTCAGATGTCAGACATGGGGCCAGTCAGTACTTTGGTTTGGTAGGTCATTCTGACAAACACTGCATCTTGGAAAAAAGTTATATTAAAACTAGGCAAATGTAGTTTAAATATGAGTTTGCAATACGGAAATATATTCAATCGAGTATTTTTCTGGAGTACCTTACCCTCCTTCTGAATGCCTCCTTGTCTCAAACCTCAACTTCATTTTAGCTTGTAGTTTAAAATGTAATAAAAAAATTTCTTACGTCTCAAAGAGATTGTTCTTCTTTCTAAAGACCACTGTGTTTTTTCTACTTAGCTTATAAATCAGGATTCTGAGGAATTCAAAATGAAGTGTTTAAAATTCAGGCAACAATATTTAAGATAAGAACCAGACCTGTCAGGGAACCAGCAACAGGGCATATTAACATGCCACTAAGTAAAATATTCTTTTCTAATTAAATGGATAAATAAATAAATGGAAAATGGTATGAACAAGATGTCCAGCAGAAAGCCTTTGCACCCAGATAAATTAGTGCTTTGGGGTTACACACAAAAACACTTGCAAAACAAAAGACCTGAACCATGCCCTGAGCAGGAGCTTGCCAGGTCACGCTGTGTAGCTGAGGAGGGCAGTGACTGCCACAGTTGTCATACGTGATTTAAACTCTGGTGTATCTTTGCCTGTATATCACTTATGTAACATCACCGAGGCTCCTGTATCACCAGTGACAAATATGGGTATTCAGAATTAAATTTTCAGGTAACATGAAGGTAGTTGTCAGGTAATCTCCTAATGAGGGTTGACAGCCAGGGAGCAAATTCAAAGGAAAGCAAAGCTAGGAAGGTGTTTTTGTAGTACACCTTTTTCCTTGTGCTCACACAGAAAACCTATACTACTCCTGAAGAGATGGAAAGAAGGAGGATAAAAAGCAGCTTATACTTACAAAAATACTGGGTTTGTAGTTACACCCACCCTCCAGAATTTCAATTTCCTGTCCTCTCTACCAGAAAAATGAGACAAGCAGCAAACAGAAGATGCAGGAAAAGCAGGTTCACAGGAGAAACCATTAGGAGGAACTTAGGGCAAGAATGGGTGTTTATTTAGTATGTCTCTGTATGTCAGTTTACATACATATTCTAAATAAGAAAAAGGTAGAAAAAAAATTAAACAGGCCTTAGAAAGCAACCTGGCAGCTCCAACATGACCTACCTTTTGCAAAGCTATTGTGCCTTAAATAGCACGCCATGCTACATAAGCTCACAGGAGGAAAGTGCATGTTTCCCATTTGAGGTCAGTTACACAAAATTAAAGCTGTTCCATGAACATAGGAATTAATGTTTGATTTCCAGTGGCTTTGTGTCTTGTGGCTGGCTGAATGCTTTATTGAACCATAACAGGGCTGTCTAGTAGAGAGCAATTTTTACTAACAAGTGGGTTTACCTGGTGTCTGATAAAGTTCAAACTCAACAGTTCATGCTTTCCTCATACACTGGTCATTCAAAGATCTCTCTCTATTTCTTCTAAACACATCTCATTACTAGTCTGAACATAACTATCACTATGAATGATTCTGCCTGGTTTTCAGCAAATCTAAGTGTCAGGATTGCTAGTGACTGCTAATGGCCCCACAAAGCAAATTAATTTTTGCAAGCCACATTCTTTCCAGATCCAGCCATTTACTGAAAATTAATTTATCTTCCTGGCTCATTACATCCAAGCAAGACCTGAAGTGTTGTGACTAGCAAATACTGGAAGTTCTATCACTTTTATGCATTTATTTCACATTATGGGTAGAAAAACAAAATGACACCAAATGACTTTGCATGGGAAAAAGACCTGGCATAATACCACTTAGAAAATCTGCCAAAATATTGCTTTGTTTAAATTGGCCTAATGCTCTTCAGACGCTGATATCTTTGACTGATGTCCCTGCCAAGAAGATTATGAAGTGCTGAGTTGTTTAAGAACACTGTATCTTGATTTGCTTTAGTAGTTTTACCTTTTGAAATGTGGTAAAAATTTATAATGTTAGAATAAACATATAACTGGAAGAAGCATATAGCTACAAAAAAAGAGAATTCACCATTGTTCCTTGAGTCAGTAATCATAAAGCTTTGGACAGCTTGGGACAGGCTCTAATGAGAAAGATAAAGTAGTCCAGGTTTATTCTTTTCCTGTCTTTGATAAGTATTTGGTTAAAAGAAAATCCCGTACTTTCTTCTTATAAACACTGTGACACAGTTTCCCTAGATTAATGCAAAAAAACCCCTGCTCCAATAAACTTGAAAATTGTTCAAGTCAGAAAGGCTTCTGTGAATATAAATGTGTGTTTTGAAAATCATGTATAACTCCTTTCTCTCTGGAATTTAAAGGCCAACCTCTATTACAATTTCTAGAGTTCAAATACATAGCAGATTTTTTCTTTTAATTCATTAGAACTAATCATTAATCTCTATTATTGAATTGTCTGTAATTCATACTGCAATTATGTTAGTGCTAATGCTTTTACCTCAATTAAAACCTCACACTATATGTGTATTTACCAATACTGAAAATTCTATCCTATTTATAACTGGAAAACTAAATTTGTAAATAAGTTTCGTGGATCAGCCAGTCAAGGAGTAATACAGTTATTCATGACTTGTGTAACTATTGAAAGACAATGAATGGGAATTTTGGATTGAAACACCATGTATAATCTGCTTCCAGTAATCTTTGCAAAGGGATTTCTGCAGAAAATGAGAATCAAATATGGTCATATGACTATACTTTGACTTATACTGTGCTTTTTTTGTTTTCCTGGTTGACATTGGGATTTCATTTTTCTGTGCTCAGTTACATCCAAAGATTCCATTAAATTATGTCATTATTATTACATATAAATTATATATTACGTTTTTAGTGTAAGTATCTAATATTTTCATTATTTATCCAGAAAGAAACTTTAAGATGCTTTTTTGATAAATCTTCCTGAGATCTTTTACCCTTTGCAATCAAAAGAAATAGCATCTGTGACACCTAATGAGATTTGAAAAGCATCTGTATGCAAAAGAGAGATGTGGTTAGCCTGCTAGCCATATAAAATTGACGTATTTGTTCAGATCTCCTCTTCTGATAATAAAAAGGATTCATCACCACCTCCATGAGGTCAATAGTGAAATCTATGTATTTTAAGGTAGTTCGTATTGGCTGTTTCTAGTACCCACTGATGAGAAGCCTGCAAGCAGAAGGAGTGCTGAATACAAGCAGCTGACTGGAAATACATTTTCTTGGATATGACTCCACACTGTAATTAATTACAATTCTGTTTCCTATATTGCAGTTAATATAATCAATTATGTTAAGTATACTAATATATATTAATTATTTAAGACAATTTCAGATTTCAGAGTCCACTTCCTTGGAAGGTTCCAGCTACATGAAATCTCATTTACTATATTTTGATGGTTAATACTAAGTTTTTTAATACTTAGAAATTTTATGGCATAAACTTATTAAGGAGCATCTCTGCTAAAAGGGTGAAAAGACACTTGAATCTCAGGCTGAAGAATCACATCTCCGACATGCAGTGCTCAGTAAGAGTTGTCGTGGGACTGCCATGGATGACAAGGAGGTGCAGAGTGAGGACCTTCCAACAAAAAATACTGCAGATAACCCCAGTCTAGGCAGCAGCTCACAGCTCCAAGAACCATCAGAATCATGGAAGCTCCTCTAGAAAAGAAAGCCTGCCGCAAAACAAAACTGACACACTGTAAAGCAGCCTTGGTAAGTACTAAGCCTCTCTGGGAAGGCAGGAAACAGAAGCAGACAAAGTTTTAGAATGGTGGGCAGGGAATTAATGGCCAAAATGAGTTAATAAAGGCTGTTGTGTAAGAGTGACGTTTTTTCATGTGAGATCTTCTCAAAGATTTGACACGCTTTTCAAAGGCATGCATTTCTCTACCACACACTGGTAGTGAACAGGCTATGCCATTCAGCTTTTGAGTATCTGTCTTCCAAACTTCTAGAACTTAATTCAGCCAGATTTTTCTGAAATGTCCCTAACTATATGACAAGGCTTTTATAGTGAAAGTGAGTTCTTTAAAAATATTCATTGCTTCCAAAATAAACGCCTCCAACAGTGTTCTTGGCCCAGAAGAAAGACATGGGATATCCACTAGTAAACATTCATATGTTTTATTTAATCTAACAAAATACAGAGAAGCTGATATTTTCCAAGGTATCTTGAGAATTTTAAGTGTTTGGTACAATTACCACTAGGCCCTATCTAAAGAGTAAGAAATGGATTATTATTTTGGCTTGTCGGATTTTAAACTGGTGTGATTACAATGTGACTTGAATAGAAATGTGGGGGTTTTTCTTATTTCTGACATCATAAGCTTCTAATTCGGCAAATTGCATAAGCATGTACTTTCTTTGAGGTATATCACTAGTCCCACTACTCATAGGCTGAAAATTAGAGACACGTTTAAATTCTATTTTGGCTGAGACCCTAAATTAAAGCTGATTTCAGTTAAGTGATTGAAGTTACACTGAGCTAGTAAGAACAGAGACAGACTCATGTTTAAGCTTCCTGAGCCCTGTTGAACTGAGACTCTGATGTGTCTTGGTATTAGATTCAAAGCTGGCATAGAAAATCTAACTTAGTTTTGGTCCTAGCTTCCAGTTCAAAGGCATCATTCTTCTGTCTCTTTTTAAATACTTCAAAAACATGCAGACTTCTCTCAATCAAATTAAAATATGGCAGTGTCATGTAAAGGGCGTTTTCTGAGAATTACTCCTGTCATCAAATACTAACACTACAACACTAATATTGCACTCAGTGTTGTACAGAGAAATGTGAGTCCTGAAGGGCCAAATTCTATTTGTAATCACATTTAACATGGGGCCTGAAGGAAAGGTAATGTTCTGGGATGCTGCAAAACAACTGAGTAAAAGAACATTTGGATTTTATTTTGTCACAGTTTGATATTTAGTACAACTGGAAATTTGGTTCCTGCTGCCGAATTCTGACTGTTCAGGCTCTTCTAACCTTAATATTCAAATTAATTTAAAATTAAAGTTTATCTCTCAAGAAGTATAACATAGGAAGCTATAACTGTATTTAAACAACTAAGTTTTGATGCCCATGAACAACCGTGGCAGCCTAACTACATCTCTACACACACAAATCCCTAGTTTCCAGATGAAAAAATAATAAACAGTACACGCAAATGAACAAAATGTAATGCAGAGACCACCCACCCAAATTTCTCAAAACATGGCCTCAGAAGACAAATGAAGAAAAAGGCAGAAGAAAAATGGAGGAAAAGGCTTTCAATCTGTGTTTTCCAAGTTAAGAGTTCTGTTCCCCCAGATGAAGACAAAGAAGCCAAAAAAACCACAATCCCCAGTGTCTTGGTTTAGCTGTCTGTCAGGGAATTCCATGTTTGCTTTACAACAGTTGATAACATTCACAATATTCAACTTGTTGTAACCCTGGAAAAACAGCACTTCTGGAAAAACAGTAATGAGAAAGCACTTGGTCTGAAGGATAAATCCAAGATCCTGACTGGTTTAAACAATACCTCAGTGCTCCTGCAAAACTTTAATGTTTTTCCTCAATCAATGTCAGTCTACTCAATTCCAAATATTTAGAGATCAGAACTTAAATATTTTCATCTCAGACCAGGAAAAAAGGTGAAATACCAAATTTCTATCAAGCAAAGATTCAAAAATTTTGGTTCAAAAATTTCTCTATGGTTTTTTTTTTGTTTGTTTGTTTGTTTTTTTTTTTTGTATTGGAGGGATTTAACAGTTTAATGATTAAGTTTTTGAAATGATCTGATATACTGACTGATATACTCAGTCAGTTTAACAGTGAACAATTATCTGGTTTATGATAAATATAAGTACCAATCCAGAATTAAGATTCTATCACATTAGGCATTGAACCAATAAGGTAATAACATCTTCCCATCAGAACTTACAGTCAGTATTAAAGAGTTAGGTGAAATACACACATAAAAGGAAACTGGGGCAGGAGAGTGAGGTTGTGGAGGGAAAAAGTGAGTAAAATGAAATAATACAAATTTAACAAAAGTTCACAAGCCTTGACTTGTCACTTTAGACCCCTCTGCTACACTGAAACCTTTGAAGTGCAAATCTTGTAGTTAATGAGCTTTCACTATAAGAAAGGCGTTTGGGTTTTTTTAAAGCAAAAGCAAGTATCACCAAACCCCAACATTTTTATACTGCAGCATCAGCTTATTTTCAACTCCATCAGATGTTCAGGCTTGAAGGCTAAGAGTAAGGCTAAGTTTATCCCCTCTAACACAATGCAAACCTCTCATAAACTTACGCTTTAAGAAAAAAATCTATTTAAGTAACTCTTGAAATAACGTGCAAATCACAGTTGTCTCAAAAATAGTGTAAGAAAAAGTAAAAACAACCACTCCATGGAAATGAGCCAAACTATGTTCATTATCTCTTTGGTCTGCTAGTAACAGAGTTTTTCTCCCCTCCCCGTTTAACTCCATCTTTAAGCTGCTCATCCCTTTCATACAAGCAGCATCTGGTCCCTCATTGTGCCTTTTGTCTGGCTGCTGAAGGTACTACTGAATTATTCCTTAACTACCAGCAATGCAAGCTAATGATCAGCTACAGCCAATGCAGAGGCTAGAATAACAGCATGCTTCTGGGTTTTTTCATGTATTTCTGTATAATATTTTGTCTTTAATATTAATTTGTAGTATAGATATTAGGGAAAAAAAGCTAAGAGAACAAAGTAGACTTTTTTCCATCTGCTTGGCAGAAGCTTTTATTTAAAAAAAAAGAGGTAGAAATACATGACTGAAGAAGAGCATATTTCTGACCACATCGACTCCAACTGCAACAGCTCCACAAGTAGCTTTTCAACAAGGAACCAAAGGGACACAAGAGACACTGTACTTACACACATTTTCTTGGGTCATCAATGAATCAATTGAAACTGTAAGCGGCATCTACCAGACACATTGGTCTGACCTTCCAAGGCTTCTTTATATATAAGAATTATGCGAAGTGTGCTTTCAAGTTTTTAAAGCCAGCATAGCGAATATTCAGTCCCAAAAATACAAGTTGAGTTGCTGGGTTTTTTCCAAGTGAATTATGTGAACATAAAGAACAAGTATCAACAAATGTTCTCTTTCCTCCTCTCTTCTTCTCTCCTCTCCCTCCGAGCTTCCTTCTCCCTCTATGTTTTCTTTTTATAACTATGTTGCTAAAAAGAAGAATAAAGGAATTAATTTATACCTTTCCTAGACAAAGATGAGAACAATTATATAAACAGAAAGTAAAAATTTTCCTTATCCTGCCTGATAAGGAAATGAATAATCGGTCCAGGTTAATTCTAGAATCTGATGAGAACATAAAACCTAAACAGTACAAATCATAAAAGGCAGTTATTAAAATGCGTGTCAATGTTAATTATCAAAGGTATCGAAAAATATTTTCATGGAGCTCGCTTCCTTATATTTCAGTGACAGTTTTGGACTTCCTGCAGAAACCAAGCTAAAAAGCTCCATAGGTTGCAGCAACAGTGCCACTGTGTAAGCATATCACTGCTTTCCTTCCCAAAATAAGAGGAAAAAAAGAAGATGAACAGACAAAGACATGTATAGCAATTGAATACCATTGGTTACGTACTGTGACTGGACTAAATATCCTTTTCTCCCATCTTATCAACTTGGGTTGGAAGAGGGCACGTCAAAGTCAGCCTCACAGTCAGCTACAAGACCATGCTTGGTGCAATGGAGCCACAATATTATTTAGTCAGACCAGATATGATGAGACTATCCAAGATGAGAGAAACCTGGGGTGCTGTACACACCAGCCCCAGTATGGTGGTTCAACTCCGCCTATACGTCAGTGCCAAGAGAAAAGGAGCACATATACATCATTGTTGTAGGATTTTATAATCACATCAGTATACGGGACAAAATCTTCCTGAACAACCTCTGACAGCACAAAATAACTGTGTTAAGGAAAGGCAGTTGCAAGGACAGGGTAGATAGAACAAAAAAAAGGTTGAAAATTACACTGACAAAGATTAAAATGCTGCCACGGATGTGGAGACTTTTCTGAGTAATGCCAGGAAGTCTGGATATGTTCCCATCCAGAGTTGCTCAGCGCTGCAAGTCTTTTAAGCACAACTCCCTAAGGAATAAAATTTTTAAGATAACTGGTAGAATAACAGTGAGAGAAAGAGCAATATATTCCCAAGCACTGGGAATGGAATTGCCATTAACATTTGCCATCCTTTTATTATGTCGAGTTCATACTTTGTTCCCTAATCTTACTAAGAATTTCATGAACAAGTGTGAGAATTGAGTGAAGAATGGTTGTATTTTATCTGTTGACTGCTGCGTAAGACTAAGATAAACAACGAACTATTCAGTATGTCCTATTCCTCTTTTAACTTTTGCATGTCTGCCCTCTGTGGTTCCTATATAATTCGCACTACGAACCAACAAATTCAAGAAAGGTTACTAAAGAAAAAAAATAGAAAAACAAAAAATAGAGCTGAGTTGACTCTTAATTCCAATAACAGAATTTCAAGGCTTGCCATGAAGGCACAGGTTATCACTGAAGCTGAAACCTTTCAGATATACAGGAAATGCTTATGGCTGAACTCGATGAAGTGTGCTCTCCCAAATCATGAGGGATGAATGGCCTGCCAGGGAAGCCACAGCTGCAGTGAGGCTGAAGGAGTCAATCTGATCATATGAACTCTACCTCCATCAGAAAGCCAGTGATCTTGTTCTCAGTCATCTGAGATTTGGAAGCAAAATGAGAGGAGAGGCAGGGGAAAAAGATGCTTTCCTGTCCTGTTCCTCCTTGCTCTTTTTTTCTCTCTTTTTCTCTTACACATAGCATCATTTGTAACTGTGGTGTAAAACCAACAAAAGAAGCTGAAAACAGGCACCCAAGTCAGTTCTGGCTCTGCATCCTTAGCTGGCCTGTTAAAACATAGGCTGTGCTAGAGGTCTTTTACTCATGAATGTCTGAGTCAGCACCCAGGCAGATGTTCTATTTTCTGTCTTGTTTCTCTTTCTTGACCTCTTCTTTGAACACATCCTTCTGTGGTCCACCAGGAAACACGATAAGAGTAAGTAGCAACAGAAAATCTAGGAAGTCCAAACCAGCTCAATTATCCTCTCTTTTTATCCCAGAAGAACTATTGCTGTTTTTCGTATAATCTAAAAGACAGTTGGAGAAGGGAATTTCCCTGTAAAAACTCACAACAGATAAAAAGAAGAGGGATAATGTTTAACTGCAAGTTTTACTCAATATTGCGAGCAATTTAACCATTTTCCCCTGGGTCCGTAATCAAAAGATAGATTTGTAATGGCAGTTATTACAATGGGAGTTTGCCAGCAATAACTTGAAACAAAACCCAGATCATGCTTCACTGTTTATGCTGTAACTGTGAACATGGGTTATGTTAACATCTTATCTTTTGCTGGGCCCCAGACACCCTACCTTCAACACAGCACTTAGGTTACTATTGCTAAATAAGAACAGGACTAGTCTTTGCTTTCTATAGTTTAGTATTACTGTACAAGAACACATCCTGAACTGCTTATAGCTTTGCTAAGTTTTAACCATTTGCACATGTGAAGCATTCCCTGCTGTGTATACCTCAGAGACTTTTGCTGGGGAAAATGTCAGCTAGGGTGCTTCAGCTGCTTCCAAGAATTAGATTTCTAAGAATTTTGATTAAAAAGTGTTGAGACAAGGAGTGAGGCAAGATGTGATACTGAGATGACTGGACAAGAGCCCACAGGGCATGGATCCCATGCAAAGAAGGGTAAGCAATTACATTATTTATCATAATGCACACTCATAAGGATATTGAGTTAAGGTGGCAAAGGGAACTTGCAATTCTTGGGCTTCGTAATTTATGAATGCTTGACTTGGAATGTTAATATTGATATTTTAATGTGCTGTTTTGGTATATATTATTTTCTGAGACATTGCTGTTACAGAAAGAAACAAAACACCTCTCTTCATTGTGAAAATGACCCATTTAGAAGATTGCGAATCTTTATATAGAGTTCAACTTTTATCTGAAAATGCCGTGTCCACATACTAGTTCACTGTATTGAGAATGCATGCATGTTTAACAAGCTACTGAGGAGTGTAGTGCCACTTGCAAGCAACCACAGTAATACAGTATTTCTGATATATTCTCTCCAGAACAGGGCATCACTCTTGGATACATTTTTATATAAAATTAAATTACAAAAAAAAAATAGATGAGATTTTAGTTTTTTGCATGTCTAACAGAAATCTTATAAAACAATTTATAATTTATGTCCCTACTTAAGTAAACTTCTGACAGATCTAGGCAATTTGGCGTGTCTTTTGTTTATAAAATAGAACCTTGAAAAGGTTCCCATGTTTTTGAAATTACATGGTGAAACAAAATGGCAATTCTTTTTTCCAGGATGTTGCCTCTCTCATTTATTTCATAATCTACTTACACTATAGAGAACAAAAAGGGCACAATAATTTTGTGTCTAAAACCAAATGAGAACACACTCCCCATAGGACTAAGATTCTCCAATTTCCACTCATGGCAGGGGACTTAGCACCTCAAAAGAATCAAACATAAAAAGAATGTCATGGCATTTTCAGGAACAAAAAATGAAAGCAACATCTTTATTCCCATTCTCCTAAATGGTTCATTTTCCCTAGAGACAGAGTGTTTTGTTTCTATACTAATATGCTTTGTTATTAAGGACAGAGTTAGTTATTATTTAATAAATAAAATCAAATCTCTGAGGAAATAGTTTTCAAAATACAGATTATCGGTGTAAGGGAGAGGGAAAAATCTAGAGCAGTATTTTGTGACAGGGACACTAATGCAAATGTGTTTTCCATTCAGCCGCGTCAGATCTACTGACTTCTATGCGTGATAATTTTCACAGCTCTGAGATCTTTTTTAAAAAAAAAAAATTTCACTCAGTGGATATGTTTTAATACTCTCACTCACAGAAGTGCATTATTAAGTAGTTAACCAGTAACAGGATAGCTTACCTGTTAGTGTTTTGGCAAAGAGCAGGATTAAAAACAGGAAGTCCACCACTGATAAATACCTGAATAGTTAATTTTTACTGTACTAAATACTTTGAGGAGGTTAAAGAATATGAATTTAGTTCTGTATATACACCTTGGGGCAGGCAGCATAAATAGTATTTGCAAAAATACAGACCCAGTGTAGCTATGCTAAGCTTCTGTCTGTCCAGAAAAAAATTCTGAAGGTCTGATGTACTTTTTTTGCATTTTCCATAATTTTTTGCATGTCTTTGTCAGAACACAGAAGCTGCTGTCCTGTTGAGCCAACAACAACAGCTGCAAGTGTTCCTTGATGCATGCCTTGGTGAGCTGAACAGGAGTCTGGTGTATATTGCACAGGACAGATCCTATTTGTCTTGACTATGTAAGTATTTATTACTCCTTGTGATGCTCTTTCATCTTCTTTCTTCTATCTCAAGGACCAAAGAAATCAGAGAAATTCATCCTTGCCAGTCGTCAAAGAAATGAGTCCACCAACCAGGCCACATAAATAGTTTTGCCTCACATGCCAAAAGAGAAAGAGGGTAAGTCTCTCAAGTTCAGGAACTCCTCCAAACTTCCCATGCATGAGTTAAAGCAGTAATGGCCAAATGAGCACAGGGTGATGAACAACCAGTGAGCCAAATGCAATAAACAGCTGCCAGTAGCATAAGAAATTGTGAAATGAGTAAAAAGAAAACCAAAGAGAAGTAAAGCTTCTGTGGTTTCCAGTGATCATAGTTCAGAGTGCTACTGCAAGGAGGAAGTGCTTGTTGTTTTCTTATCTTCTTACGGACCTTGAGGCGCCACAATTGTGACATCCCCTTCCACAAAATCTACCTGAACTGGCACAGTTTGCCGCTAAAATGGCTAAAGTAGAAATATTGTAATTTTTTTTTTCTCAAAGCCCTTTGGTTTTCAGACCACTAGGATCCTTGCTAGACAGCCAGGAACAGTGAACCGTTGTCTGTTCATGGAAGTTACATTATGGCCACAATTAATAAAACACATTATTTCACAGTATGTGTGTGAAATCTAAGTGCCATCATGCCTGTAACTCCCTTGCTACACTGAGTGCTTTTTTGTTATTCCATGATATTGCAGGGCGGTGTTGTACACAGACCTCTTAGAGCCTTTAGTTTGAATCTATCTCAAAGGCAGATGGCCCTTTTTTCCTGTGTCCATTGCAAGCTGAAAGACAAATTATGTAGTTCACCCTCAAGTCTCTACTGTTATCTGAGCTGCTCAGTTTATTCCATCTGGTGTCCAGCTTCAGCAGGTAAAGGGTACACCTCGCCTATGGGTCCCATATGGTATCAGCCAGTGTCATTTAGATGTCTGAGATACCACAGGGAAACTCAAATGTTACGCAGGTAACTAAATTAATCCTTAATTGACTTTTAGAAATATAACATTGAAATGTTTGTCATTAATGAGATTCTTTTTTTCTTTCATTTTGGCCTTACTCCTGTTTTCCACTCTCCCATTAGTCTCATCTCCTCTTCAAATGGCTTTTTCCTCATGTCTAGGTCCTCACCTCCAGCAACTGGCCACCAGTTCAAGTTAATGTGAACTACTTCTCCAAATCATACAACGGATGTGTGTGTGTCTCTCTTCAGGTACCAGTGGAACGCTGAACTAGGCTGTGAGGGCCTGTGGGAGAGTTACATGTTCCTGCTGCCTCACAGAGGGCAGTGCGGGCAGACATGAGCCCAGAGTCTCTGCCCACTCTGTCTGGTGGAGTATGGCATGAGAGCAGGGTAAAGTTTAGGTCATACTGGGTACACTGGGCATGGCTTACGGATACTGACCTAAGGCCAAACAGACCTCTATTGGCTTGATTATGAGCCCTTTTCCCTTTTGATAGTACACTGGAGAGGGCCAACAACCCATATTTCTTGCCTAACACCACTAGAATATTTTTTTTCAAAAGACAGCTTTTATTTTTGTGATTTTTTTCCTTTCAAAAGTAAAAAATCTCTTCGTTCTTTAATTACATCATAATCTGTATATTTTAAGGAATGACTGACTGACTTTCAAAACTACAATTCATCAATTTGGCTAGCTACCTACCCTTATTTTATAGTGTTCCATCAGTAAGTCATCCAGCAGACTGATACGAAGTAGTAGTCTTAAATATGCAGCAAAATAAATGGAAAAAGTATCTTCAGCTGATGAAAGAAAGGAAGTTATTTCAAAAGATGTTTTTGATGCAACATCTTAGAGCTTCCTGAATTAACACATTTCTAGATTTGATTACTGAGGACCGTATTTAAGAGGTGGTTTGAAGGCACTTGGCTACAAAGCTGTTCCAGATGTTGTCAGTTACACAGGGTGTTTATTAAGCCTTTTCGTATTTTCCATTTCACTGTGTGCTAAACTGCTGGTTTGTTTTATCCTCTTATTCTGATGTCAAAAGGGTTTGATGGCAACAGCGACAATGGAAATAAAAACAGATTATAAAGACAACCACACATCCAAAAGAGCCTTTAATTTTATTACAGAAATTTCTTCCATTCAGTCAACAGGTCATAAAACATACCGGACTTTATAAGATGTGCTAGGTATAATGCACTTGCAGATATACCAATTTACAATAGCAGATAGTCAATCCTCTGTGTTTGAGAAGGGTGTTCACTCATAAATGTCCATCCTCACAGTCCAGGATATATGTAGATCTCTTGATGAACTACTTGGATTTCACAGACAGAGAGCATGCAGGCTGTGAATGCACAGTTGTGGAGGCAGTGTAGACTAGGGTTGCCTCTCCGAAGTCACAAAAAACATAATGCAGAAGATTGGATCCAGTGTATCTCATTTATATATGTCACATATGCTCTACAGGTGCACGTGATTGCCCCTACAAAATCATGACTGAATACTCAATGACTGTATTTTGAAATAATAAAGGCTGAACGAATAAAGATATATTGATTCTAATAATTGTTAGATGCAAAGAGAGGGAAACATGATATATCCCTCCTGTAAAAACAAAAATCTATGAATTTCCATGACTTGGGGAATCATTAATCTTTTTAGCAGCTGACAGCACCAGTCAATACTTTTTCTCTTAAAACAAACAAAAACCAACCAAACAAAAAAAAGTTAAAAAAAAATTGAAAAAAACCAATATTGAAACTTGCAATTTAAAGATTTCATAAATGTTCATGGCACAGACTGGTAAAAGCCAGGAAGTATTAATACAGCATCCTCAAACACAGGGAAGGAGTGTGACTATGACCTTTTTAAGACCCTCCTATGACTAAATCAAGTCTGCTGATCCTCATGTGCAAATTTTAGGCAACACATACACCACATTACATCATTTTAACATCTTGCATCAATTTTTTATGTGATGGATTAGGATTCAAACAGTAAAATCCTCTTATGGAATTTTCATGTGTGGGAGAGTTGACTTTCTGGATTTCATCCTTTCTGAAGAGATGGGGTAAAGTTTACGCTGGTTTTAGTTTCAAAATAATTCAGTTTGAACTCTTTGGACCCAAAGTTTTGGCTCAAACCAATAATAAATTTCCATATATTCTGCCCAGCTTTAATCATAGTTTACCAATGGAAACCAATCACATGGATATTTTAGACACTTGATTCCCTTTGAAAGTCTGTTACCCTGCATTTCTAAATAACCATTTTTCTACTTACTCCCAAAGATAGAAAATTAGGTCAGTAGTCCATGCGAAGTTTGGTGATGCAACACTACTCTTGAACTTGTTATTTGTTCTAGAAAAATTGAACATTTCCAGAACCTAAAAATAGCATAGTCAATTGAATGCACACTGATTGATGCATAGTTTTACCTATTCTGTCCAAGAAGTTTTGTAGCCTATTTACAGTTGACACATGAAGAAACAGGCCTCATATTAATTTTTTTTCCCATTCATCCAGAGAAAAATATCCATTTTAGATTTTTGTCATGAATAATAGAAGCTCATAAGTGATTTGAGAGAGAAGACAGCAAAGAGAAATTACTGACCACAAATATGGTCTTGCCTAAAGGGGTTAATGAGCCATAAAACAGAGAAATAAATGCAAATGTAGAGAAAACTACAAAAATGTGATTGCACAATAGCCACAAGTAAACGTACCGTGTAAAGGAGCCTAGAGCAAAATAACATAGAATTGGAATAAACTGCAGGAGTAAGATATAATTTCCAAGCAAAAGCAATTCTTTTTTGGAGGTCACTTTGAGGTTTCTCTATGTGGTTTCATTCTCCTACTTATTCTGCACTGCTCTGGGACGTGAACCTGTTAAGTGTTATGTCAGTTTGGCTCTGGGAATTACCAGTGTCTAATACTTGGTTTCAAAATATTCTCCATCTGACAGTCACACCTGTAGTAGGTGAACTTGTTTAGCATTTTCAGTTTTGGTCTGGTGAAATATCAAACTATGTTCTTGCATATTTGTATCACTTTGTGGAATCTGGATTTGTGATGATTATGCAATTCTCATGCTAGAATTCCCAGCAGCTCTTAGTTTCCTTCAACAAAGAATCCCTGCAGCATTGCCAATACAAAGCCTTCACTAAAGTGTACCTAAATATTTTCAAAGCCCACATAAATTCTCTATGAACAGCAGAACTCATTTCATCCCTGCTGCCTCTGATGCTTCCCACCCATGTTTTTGGGACATCGGAATCTTAGAAAAATAGATCTGAATGAGAACTGAAAGACTCATCTAGTATATACCGCTGATCTCCTCTCTTTCTTCCATGTACAACTCAGGAGACTACAGCAAAATCACCCCCTTGGTTACACACATGAGAAGAATCTGTTCTGTAAAGACCACAAGCCCTGCAATGGGTGGCCTTTAGAAAAAAAGTAGGCACACAACCTGCCCATATTTAGGATTTGAAACAGTCTCAGCAAAGAGTTAGATAGTCACATTTGGCTCTAACGAGAAGCTACTGGCAAAGGGCACAAATGCCTTGGTGAAACAGTGAGTTTGCCCAAGAAGATGAAGCCCTTACAGAAGTAAGATGGCTTCTCTGCCCAGAAACTGTGGAATTTATATAACTGAAGGGAAAGGTAGCCTTAACATCAGCAAATGTGTGTTTCTTCAAAATATCCCATAGAGAAAATTACTTACAGGAATCTGGAAAAGGCACTTCATGACATTTTCCTATCTCACCATTTCTCTCCTTTGGGTTTCTCACCAAGAAGTGATTTGGTTTGTTATTCTGCAGCCAAAAGTTTTGGCTGCTGTTTAAACTGCTTACTGCTCTTAGTCATAAAAATAGTCTTCAAAAACCCTCTTCAAACACATACTTCTTCCTCTCAAAACAGAATCCCTGTGAAGTCTTGTAACAGTCTCATTATTATTTCCCAGGTCTTCACAGTCAAACTCTTTAATCATATTAGGCATTCATGAAAATAAAGTATTTTAAAGCCCATTTTTAAACATTCTAAACCATGATGTTGCTAAACTTTTCCTTCATCGCTCTCCCATCAGTCTTGTTGCACTGTTACTCAGTTTCTTCTGTACTTGGCCTGCATTTGGACTAAAATCAAATGCTCAGTTATCCCAACAGCTGTGGCATCTAACATAGACAATAAAAACCGAACCACAAAACCTTACTCCTAACTAAAAAATTGTAAAAGATGCTATATTCTGTAATTATTTTTCTTTTTTACAAATATTGCACTTTGAGTTTGGTCTTTTGCCTTCTCCTGCATAATTTTTCTGTAAACACAGAATGAAAGTAAACAACAGCACATCTTCCTTTGTGACCTAAATTCTCCTTACAATTGGTAACCCTTCTACCAACTCTTGCATTTCAAAAACTGTAAGGACGACAAGTGTCAAGGACAATATTCTCTCTCTAATTCTCTTAATAAATCAGGATGTTTGAAAAGGGAATCCCTTCATTCGCTTAAGGAATATTGAACTGCATTTATTGCCAGTATGAATTGGAAAATAATCTCTATCGTTAACTAATATAATGAGATAAATGGAACTTTATTACATAATTCAAGCTAGGTTTAAAACTTTGGCTATAAATAGTGAGCATTACGGTGTCGCTGGCATACTTACACTCCATGACTTCACTGTAAATGATTAAAAGGTCATGCTAAGTTAAAACCCAGCTCTGGTGTCTCCTTTATTTTTATACTTTTGCAAAGTTTAACCTTGTTTTGGAACTTAACAAAACGTCTCTGTTTACTCCTCATTCAGAAAGCAATATGCCCACCATGATGATTTTATTGTACTGGATGTCATTAATGAGAAGATGTGTATTTGCTGCAAGCAAAAAGTGGGTTTTACCTTGAAGAAGGCATAGCAAATCTGTTGAAGGTCAGAAGCAGGGTGTGTAAGCACCCTTCCTCTGTTCACAGAGACATAAACTTGCTGACACCCCACTAATCCCTAATCTGGGAGACCAGCACATCAGTTTTTTGAAGATACACACTCATCTCACAAGTGAAGTGTCAGTGTAGGGGGCTCTCAAGCTCTCAGTTCTGTTAAGAAACTAAAATTCTGTGTCCTTTGTTATGAAGTATTTAAACGATTAGTATTTTTAAGGAGAGAAAAGGTAAGACCTTGTCAACAAAATATGAGGCTTAATTCACAGCTCTCTGTGTTCTACACCTTTTATGGGATTTTTTGCACTTTAAAATGTGGACCATTAATTACCAAGACACTTTTTTGGCAAGAATACATGAGAACATTTATATTCTTCCTCCTGAAGTGAGACAGGAAAAAAATCCTCTGTAAATATGAAGAAAAAAAAAAGCACAAAGAACAATACAGTGTAGGGGAAAAAGCAATCATTGGAACTTCCAAGTGCTTTATTCATCCTTTATTACAGATTTTCAGCATATCCTTTCCCCTGGTTCAAACCTGGACTTGTTTAAAATATATTTGAAATGCATTCACTAAATACAAGCACAAATATAGACCATAACAGTGACTAGACTTAGGACTTAGACAAAATTTCATTTGGCTGTTTCCCAAGTTAGTCAGACAAAGACATTTCAGAAGAATTTAGTACATACAGACATTGTGACCATATACAGCAGCAAATAATTAAAATAACACTTGGATTTTCCTTTGATTATTCCAGTTTTGTGGGTACATTTGCAACTAGTGCTCAAATGCCCTTTCAAACACTCAATAGCCTGTGAAGAAAACAGGAGCAAAACTACAGAAAAATATACAACTTTTCACTTTCTGGATTTTGAAATAATAGGTTCTGGAGTTTGGTTCTTTGTCAGCAACATTTATAAGATGCTTTGGTTTTATGGTACCCCAGCAAAGATTGGTGAAAACCATCTCTTGGAATTACTACTATAATCAGTGTTTAACAACAGCAAAGTTTACAAATATTAGAATAAGGAGGTTGTGAGATGAGGCAAAGAAATGCAACTCTTCCCCAGACAGACTGCTGACCCCAAATTACCCTAATAACAATTGCATTGAACTAGATTGTTCTGGAGGGTTTACATCCTTAGATTCTCTGACTTTTCTAGTTTTCATCTACAATAAATCATAGGGTGGTGTCTTACTAGCTAAAGAGAGAGAAATGTTGTTAATAGTTTCCAAACAGATGGAAGATTTACTGGCACTTGTGGGTCACAAAATCCAAGCACAGAAAGTAAAATTATTATTATGGTTTTGATCAGTACTATCACATCACTGATAAACATTGATACAAACTCACTTGGTTGCATCAACAGAAATACCTTCTTTAGTAAAAGCAGACCACATGCAATCTTCACTTTGTTCTGTATTTGGACAATTAATTTGTTTTTCCTTATTTCAAAAGCTCTCAAAAGCTTTTCAGTTTTCAAAAGCTGTGCTTCCAGAAGTTCAGAATTCAGGTAGTTTGTGCAAGGGACTAGCAAACTGTTTTCTACCAACATAAACTCAAGCATGGAAATACCAGCAACAAAGCTCTTTGTGTGTCATCAGGATCCTTGGTGGCTCTTGGCTGTGTACTATTTGGGCAAGTTTTATCCACAGCTTCTTAGCTTTGTCTCAAAAATATTGATATAAGAGCAACATTAAACACATTAGCAAATAAATAGGAGTCCTATTTTTTAATCAACTACATCATTTTTTAAATAAATTATATCAATAACTCTAAGTTATATAAATAACTCTAAAAATGTGTGTTTTTACAAATATTTTTTCTTCTTTAACCACATATATGGCATGTGCCTTTCCATTTCATAATATTGATTTCACTCTTCCATAATTGAGTACAGTTCTGCCCCTACCACTATGCCAGAAAGGCAACAACAGAAACAAAAACATATAAAATCACTCTGTGAAAGAATGTGATTGCAAGCTGTTTCCCTTGGAAATAGATACAACTTTGGGATTTTTCCAGTTTTATGTAAAAAGTTCACTTACTAGCAATCTTAGATGAAATCTATACAAAGAGAGAGCCTTCTACAGACAAAGACAGAATACTTGTGATTGACAAAATCTCTACACAGTGTAGTCCATTATGAGAATATCACATTTACAAGAGTTTGTCATCTAAATGAAGTTTTGCTGAAGGTTTTCCAATATTTTAAATGTGAGCCCAGGTGCTTTGCTAATTTTAAACTTATTCCTAGAATTTTTAAACCCTCGTGTATTTTTTATTGAAAGGCAATTGATTCCAATTCTTCTTTTTCTGAAATAAATGCATTTTCTTTCCTTTTCTTTTATCTTAAATTCATTCACGCAACTCTTGTATAAAATCCTATTTCCAGTGTAACGTTAGTAATTCCAAGGGATATCCCTGAGCTTTTGAAGCAGATGATCTCAGGCCACAAGGCTGAGCCCAAGCACCCAATTCTCCATGTTGCATAGTTCCATGTTAGCGTTGAGCCCAACCCATTAACACAATTTTGACTCATGCCAGTACTCTTTCAACCGAGGCTCAAGTATGATTTGTGGAATACTATGAGCCAAAGACCAATTCCAGTGGGCAGCAGGAATGAGGTCGTCTTGCTTTTTGGAGGAAGAGTGCACTGTAATCTAATGACAGCCTTGTCCTACCTCTTGTGCCTCTGGGGTTTTTCCCCAATTTATTTACCAGAATAAAGGCAGAGAGTCAACCACCTGATTTTCTAAACATAAGCAAGCATGGTCATATTTACTGCAGAGGGCACCAGGGTCTTACTCACCTTCCGGAAAGTTTACGCACGCTGAAAAGAAACCTGCAGTCTCTGAAATATCTCCCTGGGCAAACCCTAAATTCCACCATCAAGGAGACATCTTAGAATATCTCAGCCAACTCTAAACATGCTGAAGCCACACCCCACTTATGTACTTAAATACACCATCTCCTGTGAAATATGATTTTCATCCCTGTGGTTAGCTATTGCTTTGGACCATACTTTGAAAAATCTGTCTGATCAACAGTGATGCACCAGCAGGGGTATGAGCCCACACTGCTGTGATCCCCCAGTTCAGAGCCAGTCAGGGTTGGCTCAGTCCATAGGATGGAGCTCTCACTTTGGAAGGGCTCTAGAGTTTCTCATGATGCCTACACCCAAGTAAATATTCCTACATGTAACAAAATGCCTGAAAAGGGTCAATGCAGGAGCAAGTTAAAAGATGTTTAAAAGATGTTCACACAGTCTAAAACACTAAGTGTGTGCTTTCCCTAATATTGGTCCTTAATCTTGTTCCAGACCCTCTGAACCAGAAAAAATAAATAAATTAAACTTCTAGAACTGAAATCATGAGCCTCTACAACAAGGTCCACACATTACACAGTAACTTCTAAAGGGCAGAGCAATGTCTCTAGGCTGTTGGGGAAATGTGAGTGGTCATCTGGGACAAAACTAAAGGCTTTTTTTTTTAACAAAAGAGCAGAGAGTAGGATGGGAATGCAACTCCCACTGAAAGTCAATGGAAGTTGAGCCTTGAAGTAATTCTGAACCCTTTGAAATTCTCAGTTCAGTTCAGCAACCCAAAACCACTTAATAAATCACAAGACCAGGGAGGGAAAGGGAAAAAAGGGAAAATCTATCCCACATAAAACTATAATTTCTACTAATTTCTGTGTAGGACTATTTACTAGCAGTCATTTCTTCTGCAAAAATAAGAAATGCTTTTATTAAAACAAAAATAAATCACACCTTTTCGGCATTTCTAGTTTAAAAAATTGGTGATTCGGTCTCCACATTCTAGTTACAAAAAGCATTGCCACTCCTGAAAACAAAGCAGGGAACCAGATTCTCACCAAATGAATTAGGACTAAAAGTATTCATGCTAGAACAAAGGCAACATGGGAGAAAACAACTAATTCATCTGAGGATTATATTTAACATTCATTTCTCACTAGGAAGGTAGGAATAAAAGCTAAACCACTTTCGTGAACTGGTTTGACTCATTTTATATCTTTTTCATATGCCAAGTCCTGAGAAGTTACAACCAGTCCTTACATTATCTTTTGCGGCTGTCACATGGAGTCTACTCAAGAAACAGAATTTTCAATCTCAAAAGACTTATAGAACAGCCTCTGCTCCAGAAAACTTCATCTAGACTTACAGGTATTCCTTTTATTGTTGGCACCATAATAAACCAGGCAGGCAGCCCCCTTAAAATGAATTGCTCCCTAAGCAACTGGCCCAGGCAACTAAAGAGACGTTCAACAGCAGGGTGAGTTTTGGTATTTCTTCTGCTTGTTGGACCACTCACAGGACAGAGTCAGGATATGACAGGATATTTAGGGGCAATCTTGATAAGGCAGAAAAAAGCTAATGTCTTCCTTTGCTCCTCTGAACTTACCAAGATGACTACTGCTGACTTTTGCCTCTTCTGTCCTAAAGAGAGGTGTGTACAGTATTATACAGGTTACAGTGGTTCTAATCAGATATAAACCTCTTTCTCTGGCCTTTTACCCATCCATGATCAAACTACTTCTCCTCCTCCCTCATCCGTTTTTTCCAGAGGCTTTCCTGTCTGACTCTAACAGCTGTTTGTCCTTTACAGGCTCTGTCTTCCCACAGCTCACAGCTGCGCTAACAGACTTTTCCAGCTATCTGCCCAGTCTCTGAGTCTTTCTTTTGGCTCTCCAGCAAATCCAGATTCTCCACCTGCATCTCTGGGTTATCCCCAACACTCAGAGCAGGATCTTGCTTTAATTTTACTGGCACCAATTTTTAATAGCAATACTCACTCTTTTATTTTATTTTTTTTCCCTTCACTGGAACAAAGGAAAAGCTCAGACAAATATAAGAGGAAACAAGGATGTTTTACTACCAAGCACATGATGAATATAAGTCATAGAATCCCAAAAACTGAAGCTGGAAAAGACTGGCTATTTGGTCATCTTGTCTGTCCTTGCCAGTGTAGGACTGTTCCCCACGGCACCTTTAAGGGCAACAAAGCATGTAAAATTAACGATTATTTGACCTTTTACTATGGTTCACAGTGAAATTACTGTATTGCTTTCCAGTCTATTTTTTCCTGTGTACACCAAACTAGCTTCAGCACTTCCTTTTCCACTACCACCAAGAAATGTTGCCTCCCTCTGTAACAAAACTGATCTGTAACACCTAAGCCCAGATCTCCTAACGTGTGAAATTCTTTTCTCTGATCTTGACTAAATCTGTCCACTGAAAGAGAAACACATATTTCAAGTTTTAGGATCTGAAACATTTTTAAAGAACAGGTACAACAGTGCTAAATCAAAGGAGAACTCCTGTTCTTCTGCTGCTGACCTCTTTGCCCTCTTAGAACCATGGAGTCAGAGAACAACCATAGCTGGAAAGAACCTCTTTACATCAACGGATCCAAACTCCATCCAAGGCAAGCCCAGGTCTGAACAGCATCAACTTGTTCCGAGCTTTGTCCTTTTGAGTTCCAAGGCTGGAAAATCAATGAGCTGCTTTGGCAGTCTGTTCCATCAAACTACCACCCTCACTGGGGAGAATTTTTTTTTCTGTCTGATCGCAGTTTCCTGCCTAGCAGCTGCAAGAGCAGGGCTGCTCCCCAAGAGGCAGAACAGTTTCAGACAAGATAGTGAGTCTCTTCCAGGGTCAACAGAAGAATCAACAGAAGGGAAAACAGGAGGCAAATTTAGCCACAGGGTAGGTCTGGAGCCCATCCTGAAGAACAAACCAATAAACTGGGACAGCAGGAGACAGTGCAGTACCTGCAACATAGCTCAGGCATAGCTAGAGGGTCTAGACCTGACCTTAAATGAAGTCTCCAGGCAGGTTGTGTGGATGGAGATCTCAGTAAAGACGATCAGGACTGTTAAGGCATATCAGTGTACTGACAATGCTGTAATTTCCCTTGCTGTTACTAATGTCCATTGGTTCTCTTTCTGTCACTACAAACCTCTGAGAGAGTCTACCTTCATCTTTTCTACAAACAATCACTCACTAGATAGGCAAGGCCACTGATTAGTCTTCTTTTCTTAGGCAAAATACATTTCCCTCAGGATTTTATACAGCATGTTCTTCAGACCTCAACCATTCTGGTGGCCCTCCACTGGGCTTTCTTCTGTATTCAGTATCTTTCTTGTCTTTGTCCAGTTCGAAACTGGACAGAGTACTCCAGGTGTGATCTTCCAAGTACAATAAAGGAGAAGAATCCCAATACCTGCTGTCTATCCTCTTGCTAATACAGTCCAGTATGCACCTGTCCTTCACTCCTGCAAGAACATGTTTTTGCTCATCCTTCTCTGCCCAGACCTCCCTTTAACATTTTCTGCAAAGCCATTTTCTACCCAGTCAGGATCCAGCCCTTTTTGCATGAGTTTTTCATATTTCAGGACCTTTTTCTTTGCTTTGTTGAATTTCATAAGGTTTTAACACATTTAAACCTTGACATGTTTACTGAGCCTCTCAAGATCCATCTGAACAGCAGCCATGCATTATACCGGTTGTATATACAACCTGCAGTATATTGGTTACATCACAGTGGTGGTGTCAGCAAAGCTGATGAGGATGCATTTCATTCCATCACCCAGACATTAATGAAGACATTGATCAGTATTGACCCCAGTACTGCACCTTGAAGAAAGGCACTTATAACTAGTCCTCAGCTTAATTTCCACTGTACTTTGGGGCCGGTGATCTTCTAGCCCCATCGTCCAACTGTCACGTCCACATCTTTCAATTCTGGCTACGAAGATGCTATGGAAGCCCACACTGAAGGATTCAGTAAAGTCAAGGAGAAAAAGAACCTCTACTCTTCTTTCATTTTCCAAGCCAGTCATCTCCTTGTGAAAGGCAACCTTATTGGTCAGGCATGATTTGCTTCTGGGTAATCCATACTGGCAGTTCCCAAACACCTCTTGTCCTTCATGGGGCTGGAATTGGCATTGAGGAGAATACAGCCCATAACCTTTCCAGGGACTGAGACTGAGCTGGCAAGACCCTTCTTGCCCTTCTAAAAGGTGTGCATGACATTTCTGGTTTACAGTTGTCAGGAAACTTCCACAGTTCCATGACTTTTCCAAAGATGATAGGTGAACTTTATTATTTCTGCAAGAAATCATAATTTAAAACAAAGAGAGATAGGAGAAATTGACTTAAACCAAAATTTAAAAGTCATAGAAGTACAATTTTAAAGGTATCTGTTGGAAGGGAGAACGTACACAAGATAATATACATAAAATTCAGGGAAGTTTCAATCTGGAGACTACTGGTATAGTGAAAGTATAAAGTGTGAAAAGTGGCTTTTAGAAATGTAGAGGCTTTCCCCCAAAAAATGGTGAGAATGTACACTGAGAGCTGTCACCTTAGTAAGCTATACAAACATCATAAAAAATTAACCTTGGAATTGTATGCTAGATTGGGTAAATGTTGCTTTTACGACCTTAATTTCGAAAAATAATTCTGCCATCAAAAATAGACCTATTTGATAACAAATCAAAATAATGAAACAAACGAACAAAAAAACCCCATGAACAAGAAAGCACCAAAAAATCCCCAATAGAAACTTTTATAAATCTAAAGGATTTGATAGGCAGGTATATCCCTCAAGAACTTTCAGGTGGCATTTTCACTCAGAAACTGCTGAGACATCATTTTTTTGACATTTTGTCTCTGTACAAACTAAACAGAAATTCAACCTGGAGCTTAAAATTGAGCCCTGCTGTTTTGGTTTTTCATGATCCTTTGGAAACATGACATTTTTCCACTGGTTTTGCCAGCAGTGTGAATTCTGTTTCAAGCTCAAACAGTGAAAAACTCTTCCTATCCCAGCTAGGCACAGTGAGCCTCAAAATTTCAACAAGTAAATCAAAACTTCATCATTCTAATAGGCAATGAACTCAAAGCTTTTCACTGATTTATCCTGGAGCATTTTATTATAACTACTTGCGACATTCCTATGAAAGGTGCTTAATACGTATTATTGCCTTGCTAATACTTTTTTTCACATAGTTCATTAAAAAGAGACACAGTAGATTTTTATGATCTACATTTATGTGGGTAAAAAAGGCTGACAAAATGGTTCATTAATAATGCTGAATCAAAGCACCCAGTTTCAGAAAAAAAATTTAAAAAAAAATCTGCTGATGCCAGACGTAAATTCATTAGTGCTTCCAAACCATAAAGTCTTTCAATATGTCATTTGTTTGGTAATTTTTTCTACGTTTGTTACCTTTCATGTAAAAAAATTCTTGCCCCATACACATTTTTCCTCTCTTGCTTCTGTTGCTAAAATGCACCCCATAGTACAGCTTCTTTTCACAGCTACTGAGACTTGAGTAGATCCCTTTTTTACAGTTTTGTAAAAATAGCAAGACATCCCAGACAGGGTCTTCAGATGGTTCTAATCAGCATCACTCCAAAGAGTTCAAGAAACTATATTGATATAGACCAGCTGAGAATCTGGCCCCCTTTATGTTAGAAGAGAAGGAAACCAATTTTTCTTGGTCTTTCCTTGGCTCTTTAATATGTAAAAAAAGGATGATATTCACTCTGTGTGAAAATCATCCCCCCTCGAAAGCAGCTCCTGCCAACCTGTGCACCAGTGGAGTATGTCTTAAGGAATTTATATTCTTGTAGGCAAAGATTGTTTTATTCTACATCCTAGTGAATCCCTTCACAAGTGTAGAACGCTGATCTCAAAAGCAAAGCCAAAATTCATATGAGTTTTGATGGGGAGTTACAGAAACAATGATGGGCCACTGACCTTTCTAAATCCATTCTCTAGTACCATACTACTAAATAATGCAGCCTGGAGGAAGGTACCTGAATTTAAGCTTTACAACTGAATGTAAAGCTGCCACAGGGGAGGTCAGTCAGTAGATTGTGTTTTGGGCAGGCAGCTGAAAGCTTTGTCCTTGCTTGGAGCAGGTCAACCATGTGATAGCAGTAGTGTGTCCGTGTACCTAATCCCCACTGTGAGATACAGTGTATTCAGCACTACATAAAGGGAATCACCTTTTCCGGATCACAGCAAGTTCTTGTCACACTCCTTTGGGGTTCAGACAAAATAAAATTGCATTTCCCCAAAACATAGAGACACCTACCCAGTTATCCATGATCCTACTGTGTTTTCGTGCAACAGGAATGCAAGGCCCCAGCCCAACAAAACATTCAAGCCCTAATTTTCAGAATATGAGAAGTCAGTAAGACTGTGCCTGCTTTCAATGAAGTGCATAATTAAGCAATTTGCTGGCCCGTGGTCTCAAATCATCGTATGCTAGTCATATTCCAGACTGAATCACAGCTACTACATTCTGCCTGTGTAAAATTCTATTGCCTTTCCATATTTCCCTTCCTCTGAACCAATTATGGGTTAAGTGATTGGGGCAGAGCAGTTCTGCTGCACAGCTGGCTCCATTCTGGTAATTGTAAAAGAATGTTTATGCATCTCAGCTGGAAATCTTAGCATGCATATGTTGCTATACTCAACTGGTAATTCAATGCAGCAAGCATATGTGTGAGGAAAGAGAAAGGACAAGTGGATCTCACAGATGGTAGAACAGTTTTGTTTCTTTTTAAGGAACTCAAAGAAGGGTTGACAAGTTCCAGCTACAGAGCTGAAGTAGCTTTGTTCACTGCAAGACCAAAAAAAATATTGCACAGCTGTGCAGTGGTTGCTTTCTCTGTCCTTTTCTGCCCATTCCTCCCCATCCACAACTGCTTTGTGACTTGTGCTGATGACCAGTGTGAATGAGGAGCACTAACTAGGGAGTAATGCCTTTACAGCCTTCTACAACTATGATGTACATGGGCAAGGCTGTTGTATATCGAACACGGGCCCCGAATCCATGTTTTTTCACTCATCTCTACCCTGCCATTGGGGTATCCTTTTCCCATTAGTTTTCCTTTGAATTCTCTATCCCTGCTGCTCCATGATTAACTAGGCTGTGTGCATTTCACGTCTTCTAATGAGAATAAACAGGGCATTAGTAAGATTGCCTGTCTGCAGCAGTGTTTGCAGCCCACCTCCATTTGCTTTCTTCCCTTTTACCTGTTGGAATTTCTGTGTGAGTTGGCTGAGCAGGTTTCACTTCATAGGAAAATTCAGAGACTTCAGAGGACAGAAATTAGGAAACAAAGGATGAAAATCAGAGAAGGTGATCAGGAGATGATTTCTGAAAGGAGACAGGAAAAAAACATGAGGAGAGGAGGATAAGCAGCAGTAAATGATAAGAAGGGGAGAAGGCTGAAAGGAAACAGTCAAGAAACATCAGATTCAGTGCAGTTTAGAATGATTCAGTCATGTTGACCATGAGCCCAGAAGAGAAACACAGGGAAAGAAGAGATGTGGAGAGACTAAACGGGTCTTCAAGATTGGGTCAGCATATTTGAAAAGTAGGGAAAAACTTGATGCAACATCTTTGAAGAGCCATTTTTATGGAAAATCTTAATTTCCAACAGGAACTTTGACATTTCTGCTGACAGCAAGAGAAAGATGGCCACCTCCTTCTTCTGGTATTGAAATCTAGTTATGGTCTACAAATGGAAAAGATTAGGATGACTGGTGTAACTATTATGATGCAAAAGGAACAAATTTGCCCAACACTGAACAGAGCTGGCTGTGAGTCTCACAAATCAGCCTTCCTGGTGGTAGCTGAATACTAGTCCCAGCTGAAAAAAGGACTGAAGAGGCATGTGAACAGGAAAAGAAACAAACCAAAAGTTTAACTAAACAACTTAGTACATCAGAAAAAAAAAAGAAAAAAGGAAGGAGAGAGAAAGATCTTGGTTTGAGTTCAGGGTAAAAGTTCATGTAGTTCTTGCTGTAACTGAGCCATTTCACACAAAACATCTGCAACTGTTCTAATGGTCCCCTTACACTTTGTCATTAAAATACCTCCAAGTGAGTAAAAATCTGATTTTTTTTTCAGGTAAATTGCACTGTTTTGTACAAAAATCTCTTAAATCTTTTCCCACCCAATCATTCCCATTTTTATATCCAAGAGACCAAAGCCCTTGGATTGATGTTCAAGAGCTGGATTGACAAAGTAACCTAAGCACTACTAAAGCACTACAACACAAATCCCCACTGGTGGGGAGGATCATCAACCACAAGTTAAAGTCTAAGTTTCTTACATAAGGAGTTGGGTTCTTCCAGATAGTAATGAACAGGCAGCCCATGAGGGAAAATATCTCATGCAGCCAGCAATAAATGCCAGCATGGTATTATAAATCAGGAAGAGAAAGGAAGTAAATCTATGTCTTCCAGAGCCTAGAAAAGTGTGCTAGCCACAGAGTATTGTATTAAAAAACAAAACAAAAATTGGAAGCAATACTCACTGAGTCACTACCACGACCACTGCCTTTTATATGAAGAACCCAATGGCATTTGGTTTGTTCACACTGCACCCAACATTGTGGTTTTCTTAGGCTACACAGGCAGAGGAACATCTGATCTGTGGATGCTTGACTATGAGACAGGCACCCCACTACAGGAGACACTCAAAGTTAAGGCCTTGCTGAGTATGGTTCATAAACGAAACATAAATGTATAAGAAATGTAAAAGTTGAAGGCAGAGATGTCTACAGAGTTCAGCTGCCTACAAGGTGGAAACTGCTCAAGAGGAATTTGAGGATCAGAAATTTTCACTTGGGCATCTACTGTTGAGGTTAGATGAGTTAAAGCCCAGATCTTTGAAGGATTTACATCTGAGAGCCCTTTCCAGAGGCTTTCAGTCAAGTAGAATTGTGTAAATACTCTTTCACATCCACACTATCCATTTCTTACTCATCTTCTTAGTCAGCTGTCTGCTTTCTCCGTTGTCTTTCTCAGGAGATGCAGCTACACACAGTCATACCCCAAGGTACAAATGCTGTCAGATTCCACACAGAGCTTATGCCAGCTGGCACTGACTGCACCAGAAGCTGTGCATGGAAATGGTATGTTTTCCAAAGCTGGAAACAGCTTTTTTATGCAGACTATTACCCCACAGTAACATTTCAGAGCAAGTATCATCGGAAGAGAATTTATTTCATTGGTTTTATTGCCTGGAATCATCTGGAAAATCCCATGTCTAATCTCATTTAATCTGATAATTAGTAAATTAGGCAACTAGTTTGCCATAAGGGAAACAATTTGATTCTGGATAGCCCAACATTAGAAACAATCCAGTCCCCTTGAACTGAAGTCCTTCAGCTCCTACCGAAGTAGAGTGTGAAGAATCAAGCCAAGCCTCCGCTTTCTTGCAGACATTCTTTTTTTTTGCCATTTTTCTTCTACTTGTGCAATCAGCAACTACAAAGGATATTTTTATAATGGCATATTGCAGGTAACACAGTGCCTCAAATGGAAAAAATTGTTCGATAGAATATCAAAGGAAGTAAAGAATAGCCAGTTATGAAAAAGAGACAGAAAAGAAACCCCAGACAATGGAAGCATATGCAGACTCAACATCTTGGTGTTGTCATGAGTACAAGATGATAGACAGGATGGACTAGATCTATGGGTAGCTCCAAAAGCCAGGGGGTGTTTCTCCCTTTTTTATATCACAGTCAACACTAATAAAACCAGAGAGCTACACAGGCCTAAAACTGATGCGATGAAAAAAAGGATCAGCCCTCAGGAATGTAATTTACATTTTAATTTGATGATGGAAGGGAAGCCAGTGAAAGTGACACAGAACAAAGTGATAAAATTCCTGAAGAAAAGAGCAGTCTAGTGACACCATTCTGGATGTTCTGCACTTTAGATAGCATACATGTAAATGGAGAGATGAAAAAAGAAACTGTAATAGTCAGGAACATAAGTGATTAAAGCTTCAATGAAAATTTCAACTGAGGAATCCGGTACCTAGTCACAAGTTAAAATCTTAAAATGAGTACAATGTGGCAATCGTCATTTCCTTCACTAAATGGTGCTATCAGTTTAATGATACTTTTCTTTGCACAACTTCGCACAAGAGATGAGCAGTTGCCTTCTGCTGGTGGCCATGGCTACGGTTCCAATACAGCTCATGCCTTTAGATTTGCACCTTTGCCTCCTCCTTCTCCACTTCCCCCTCACGTTCCGAAGACCTCACACTTCAAGCCAATCTGTACAGCCTCTGTGGGAACTCCTGAGGAGGAGGTAACTTGCATGCTCACCCCGTGATCTGCTGTCCTGTGGCAGGACCGATGGAGAAAGGAAAAGCCATAGGTCTCATATGAGTTTGCACTATACTACGGACCTGAAGTCCTGTCAGAAGACATGCTCAATTCAGCTCCAACCTAATGCTGTGGCTCATTCTATTTAGTCAGAGAACGCTTGCGAAACATTCAATCCTCCCTCTGATACTGAGAGTTTCCTATAGTTACACCTCAAATGATCTTCCAGTTGAGTGTATATAAATAGCTTTCTCTCAGCCTTGAATAATTTTGATCTTTATGTACCCCCATATGACACAGCCTTAAGTGCTGTCACACTGGTAGCTTGCTTTTTACATTCTTCTGTATTCTGCTTCAACCTATTTTTCTTGAAAGGCTGCACAGCATACACGACACTCTGCAGCATGACATTGCAGAAGTTCCAGTATGAGACACCATATGCTACCACAGCCAGCTTTTTACCATGAGTACTCAGCTGAGTGAATTAGACCTTCCCTCTTATTCTGCCATCATTGGTACCTGTTTTCCAGTCCAATTAACCCGTTCCTGTCATTGACTCTCACTATAAATGTTTTTTACTTTTCAAGGGCGATGACCAAAGAAGCTCCAGAGCTCTGCTGAGATGGATCTGCGAGATCTCCACAGCCTCCATTATCTGCCACCAGCAGCAACATGCTGGTGTGATATATATTGGAGGAAACTTTGTGGATGCTGGCAGACATCATTCAGTGAAGAAAGATGTAAAGTTCTTACTGAAGTTCGGAACACCAAATTCTGGGAGCCACCACATAAACGCAGCCCGGTTGCAAGACCCATGACACGATAATCTAATGAATCATAGGATGTTTCAGTGGGTGTTTTTTAATGAAGTACATGAAATACAGAAACAGATGGAAACCATTGTGAGAGAGCCCAACAAAAAGGTCAAGCAAACAGTGAGAGAATTACTAAAAAAATTGGCCCTGGGAAAAAAGGGAAATTGTGTGAACACTTCTTGGGCAGGATACTTTCAGGAAAGGGTGTCTGAAATTGCACTGCAAGAATTTGCCTTCTAATTTTTAACTTAAATTACGTTCCAGCATCAAGGTGGTAATGTACTTATGTCCCTGAAGAACTAGAATAGCAATGAAAACATCATGAAGCCTAACTCTTCTCAGCCCTGAAAGTATTCACTCTTCTTGGATAAATGTACCACAGAAATCACCTTTGCTTTTGAAAGTAGGAATTAAATGTCCATTTTTTCAGAATCCCTTCAAAATATCCCCCTGTTCAAAGAGGGGAGAGTTGAGTGGTTTTCTGAGTGACCTGTTTTCTTTCCGTGAAAATCTTGCAACAGGAAAGAAGATCTACCACAAATTCCCCAAGATATTTTGGATTTTGTCACTCTTTTAAAACAAAAAATATTATCCGTGCTTTTCAGCTACCAGAAATTAAGTTTTGTAAGACGAAACTCTTTTCCTTAAGAAATTGAAAATGATGAGACAAACCACATATACTTCTGACTGTAACCATTCCATTTGAAAGACAAAAGAAAAAATGAAGGTTGGCTCACCTATTGATATAATTTAAAACACTGCCAGGAATAGGCTGGCTGTTTCCCGCTAGCATGATTTTCCATTCCCTTTACCTATCTCTGTATTTAATAGAAAATGTATTCGAATGATAAACTCTACAAACAAGCCAAGTTCTTTTCTCTCCTAAGACACAGTAAATCAGGAATTAGTTCATTCAATTTATCACATATTCCAGATTTGAACCAATGAAAATCTGAGCAGAATTTGGCTGCACGTCTCAGGTGTGGTTTTATTTATGATTGGTAAAATGGTAATAATGAAAAAAGCCCGATGAAGAATTTCTAGATGTGAATTGTGCTGCCCTGACAGAAAGGGACAAAATGACCTATTTTTTCTCATATTCGGCAGTGATAGAATTTGTGGGGACGACAGAATGAATTCTTGACTGGAACAGGGTAGGATGGGAGAGATTAGCAGAATGCCAGTTGGAGCAAGGCAGAGGATACCAATGACACAGAGGGGCTGGGAGATATCTGCAAGGAACTAGAGGTCAAGGCTCTCCCTCTGCATCGTTTGCTTCTCTTGCACCCACTGCTTTCACTCCATTTCTGCAGTTTCTTAAGGTCCCTAAAAATGACAGCCCAGTCCTCTGGTCTATCAGCTACTCCTCACAGGCCATCTGCAAACTTGGTGAAGTGCACTCTACTCTGTCATCTAGGTAATTGATGAAGCTGTTAAACAGTCTTGGGCCCAGTACTGACCTCTTGGATAAACTGCTAGTTAGTGGCCTTTGGTGGGGTACACTACTATTTACCCATTTTTTAGAGAGCCTCCCAATCACAGCAACACAAAAGAAAATAAACTAGTATGGAGAGAGTTTGTACATGCACCTCCTTTCCCACCTACCCCCTGTTCTCAGCACCAGCAGGAGGGAAGGGAAGTGAAAACCATGCAAACAGAAGAGTCAAAGCTGCTAGAGCTGGTCTCATAGCTCTAAATGAAGCACGACGTACTATTAGGCAGTTATTCCTATTGGTTTTGCTAATGTTTTGCCCCGGTGTCACATTATGCAGTGACGTGAGTAAGGAGTATCTAGCACACTAAACCACGACTGCACTCTGCAACATGCAACTTCATTACATAATCTCTGAGTAATAACTATGTTCTCTGCAGCTGTTCTCACACTATTCAAAAATATAACCCCTTGACTGCTGCTGAATGTACTCATATTCCCACGTCAAGCCAAGATGACACGTACTAAACACCACAATGACGCATGGAAAGGTCTGGTACAGTGCTTCCTGTCTTCATGGCCATAACAGAGGATTACCAAATGGATTACGTCTATTCCGCTCCAAAACACTGACCTCCAGTGGCCAAACCAGATGTGAAATACGGTGTCTGTTTTAGGGCAGATGTGTAATCCATATGGGTGTTTCTCTTTCTAGTACTTCAAGTTGTGTGATGCAAATATTTTCATAAATGGGTTGAGGACAGTGAAAATTTCTTCACTGAAATCTTACCTTACACCCCAGGGCTGTCTCAAAGCACAGTCCTGGCTGGAGCACATCCTATAAAATGGCATGGAGGTTTCTTTTGTTTACACAGTGAATGCTTATAACCAACAGCTGGACAAAACTGTTCACGGTTCTTGCAGAACAGGCTGCAGCTAAAAGGAGTAGATTTTCAAAGGCACTAATGGTCTAAATTCACACTAGCATTTCTTTTTGTGTCCTGAAGGCACTTGTCCATGGGTTTGAACTGCTTTGCCTCTAGAGTCTTTGATGTTTACCAGAAAAATGCCACTGAGACAGTCCTGATTTTCAGAGATCTGGCCTACCAGCCCAGTAAAAACCTAGGAGCCCCTTAGAACAGCAAGATTCCAGAAGAAACTATGATGTTTTTCTCTGGCTACATCACAGCATTTTACGAATAATTCTTACAGCTAGGGGTAGGAGTTGAACAAAACCCCAGATGCGGACAGGTGTCTTTAAACAAAACCAGCTTTGGTTCACTGTATGCTTTCGTGATAATTCCACGTCAGTACTGTGAAGTGACAGCTCAGCTCAGCCAGCACAGGAAAAAGCTAGTGGGCTTCTCCCATCCCTTCATGAGCCAAAAAAAGAGCTCACACTCAGCCTTTCAAAAGACATGTAATGATAAATGTCCCCCTTGCATTTCTGCAAGGGACTTTAACTCCTAGTGCTTCCAGAGCTGAAGTCGAGACAACTTGCAGTGACTTGGTGTGTGTTTCCTACAGACATGTGGCAGTGTTTGTGTGTGTGTTCTAGTCTAGAAAGTAATTGTGCAGTTTAAATGTCTAACCCTGACCTCCTTTAGGCATCTGTATTTAACTGAAAAACAATGAACTTTAAGCTTTTCTGTGATTTTGAACTTTCAAAAATGCAGTCTAGACACATTAAAAATTACAAAAATGTTAGTCTTTTTTGGATTTTAATCACAAGTAGTCAACTGGAGGAGAAATGGCAAAAACCCCAGGACGCTGTGTTACTGTTTAATCCATTTTAGATATTTTTCATTTAAACGTCATGGGTTAGATGGGAAATTATGGTTCTCAATAAAATAAAGAATATGGTTTTATTTCACCCTAAACTTAAAGATTTCATGCTGAAGAACAGTTCCAAGACACAAAAGTCTCCATGTATTCTGAGGTTCATGTACACAGAGCAGTTGCATACAGTGCACAGGCACCTGAGCTAACCAGCCGTCTGTAAAGAGAGACACCCGTGTCAGAAGCGGTATTGTAGCACTGGTACTCAGCATCCCCAAAGGTACCAACCTTGCTTCCAGTTCATGGCAGGCTCAGCAACCATGCTGTCCTGAGAGGTACTCCGTGACAAAGTCTAAGTGTGCTGGAAGACCCATTGCCCTGCAGGGCTATGTTTGTACACACCAGGAGAAGCCAGAATATGCAGCTAGATGGGGAAAGTGTAGTTGAAACACTCTCATCCACACATGCAAACCCCAGGCATGAGAGACTGAGTATATCCTCAGTGACTCTGTGTGTGTGTGTGTGTTTGTGTGTGTGTGTGTGTGTGTGTGTACATGAGTGGAATTATGGGCAAGAACCCCACCTTGACCATTGCTACTTCTCCACCTAAACCCTTTGCATGATGGTGGCAGGGATGCTGCTGCATCTGTGGTTGCAAAAGGTGGGTATGGCTGCAGTACTGCAGGAGGCTGCCTTGAAAATCTCATTCTGGAATAAGGAATAACTGGTTCCTTCAGGCTAGAAATGACAGCTTTCGAAAGCGAACATGTGCAGGGGCAGATGTATCTTAAGGATCTTGCTCTCTCTCCTTCTCTGTGGATATATAGATGAGATAGTCACTAAATTTAGTAGTTGCTATAGTAGAAAGTGTATTATTTTTTTAAAATCAGGAAGTAACACATTCTCTCCATTTTTCGGTATTTACTTTTATGGATTCTAATGTACATTCAAAAACCAGGTTTCAGACACGAGCACTGTCAGTGATTACAGGGTTTTTTCCCTTTTTCCTAGAATTGTCTTTCATGTAATGCCTTCCAGACTAGCTCAGCTTTTCATAAATAGTGTAGTGAAACTATAATGGCATTGCTGCAGGTTTGTTGAGAGTAAAGCCGTATTAACCCTGATTGGCTGTTGGCTTGACAAAATTTGCCAGCAGTATGATGCAAGGTTGCTCTTTTACTTTCTTTTTTTTCCCTTTTTCCCCCCAGCACCATCCAAATTTCTTTCTCTTTTCCAGAGTATTATATCGTTTGCCAATGTTTTTTTCCAGTGCACTTAGCATAATGTATCCCTTAAGCAGAGAAACAGCTATATTTTGACATTTGGCAGAGATGAAGCACAGTATGAATAATGACTCAAAACCAAAGTAAGACAATCAGAGTTGTTTTCTGAAAGGTGCACAAAGAATGTATACTTATGACCGCAGGCCAAGCTTTTCAGATCTAGAGGCCTAAAATTAAGCACTGAATGAAGAGTGGTCCTGGTCTGCATCACCATATAGAAAATTCTAAAAGTAAGACCACACTCACGAGGAAGAACTAGAAAACAGGCATTCAGCTCTACTGTTTACTCTGGGTCTTCTGTTTTTTAATAATTCAGTCAGAAGTAAATGGTCTCCTTAGAGGAGGGAATGGATTGCTAGCTGAAGGGTTATTCTTCAAATGTCATATATAACCTCACAAGAAAACAACCTCCTTGGCATTCTTACGGTTTCTTAATTCATTCCAAGTGTCATCATAGCCAACAGTAAGGAAAGGTAAAAAAAATCTCAAATACCTTCTGGAAACAAAACCAGAGGGACAACACTAAAGCACAGACTTCCAGTATAATTAAAGGTTAGGAAGTCTTTTGTTGGTAGATGAGCATTTGAATTAATGAGTTCATAAACAGAGCTGGCCAGGGAAATGAATTTCCATTCTGTGATAATTTCCAAATTACCAGAATACTTTTCATCCTGCTTTGGGACGAAAAGCCAAACGCCGGAAATTTTTCACAAAACTGAAGTCTAGCCATATTTAGTTTCAGAAACTCTTAAACACAAGGTGTTTCCAAAATGAAATGTGTTTCCTAAGATTGCTGACAGTCGCCACCAGCAGGATTGAACACAATTATTGTTAATAGTGACAGTAACAGCTGTGCATTACTGAATGCTAGTCTAAAATGTGTTAGTGTAGGGCTTCTGCATAACCACCATGATATTACCATGCTAATTACAGTCTGCACTGGCCAGAGTTCCTCCAACACCAGCTCAAACCGAGCTGTGGAACTTAGAGGGCCTGCGACCTTCACTCTGAGGTCATTCATGCAGTAGAAATGGTTCAGAGACACGACACTTGTAAACTCACCACAGACTTCCCATCCCGAGGCATGGAGATCCCTGCATCCAGGATGGACAACTAATTGGAAACCTTGGAGCACCCCAGTCCTCAGTTCATCCTTTAGGTGCCTCCCAAGGAGGCAGGAAAGGGACTGACTAGGAAAGCTGGCAAGTTTCTAACCAAAGCCTGCCCAGTATTTAGAGTTCAGTTCCCATCTGTCATCCACCAGTGTGTAAGAAAGGCCTGTCCAGCTGCTTCCCCACACTCTTTGCCACCCTCCCTACGTAGGAAGCACCATACTAAGGCAGTTCATTTGCTCTGGCAGTCTGCTCTGGCTGCGTTGGAAAGGATACTTCCTCAGAGCACCCGCCTGTGCAACATTGTTCCACAGAAATAAAACCTTACGTGACCCAAACACTTTGAAGTCGACAACATGAAACCAGAAACGTCATACATCTTATTTTATAAAATAAGCAGCAGCAAATTCTATTCTTACCAAAGAGCCTATTCTGTTTCCTTTATTTTAAACTTACCCTACCAATGGGTCAGCTGACGTCTACACCATTAGACTCTTCATTGTCTGCCAAGATGATAGTCTCACTGCTGCCTGTAAAATCTCATAAAGAAATAAAACCCAAAACCACTCAATTGCTTATGGATCCTTTATCACCCATTTGATATCTGTGGCTCAATCTATTCCAGCCTGCTTGGTTTTTCTCACTCTATGAAAAGGACAGACTCACTGATGAATCTAAAATCTGAGCAACTGGTCATTTCAAACAAGTTCAGCTTCTGTGGAAGACAGAGGAGATAATGTGTCAGCTCCATCACAATCTGTGAGGATAAGATGGATGTTTCCTAGGCAGACTCACACAGCATAATTAAAGGGGCTTTCCATGTTAGAAGCCTTGAGTTACCTCAAAACCACCTCTACCTGTTGCTTTATGATGGGTTGACCCTGTCTGGCTGCCAGGTGCCCACCAAAGCCACTCTATCACTCCCCTCAGCTGGACAGAGGAAAGAAAATAGAACAAAAACCTCAAGGGTCAAGGTAAAGACAGAGAGAGATCACTCACCAGTTACAGTCTTGGGCAAAGCAGACTCCACTTGGGGAAATTATTTAATTAGTTACCAATCAACTTGGAGTAGGATAATGAAAAAACCCACCCAAATCTTAAAAACACCTTCCCATCCCCTCCTTCTTCCTGGGACTCATTTTTGTCATGGTTTAATCCCAGTTGCTAAATAACTACCACAGCCACTCTCTCACTCCCTCTTGGAGAATGGGGGAGAGAATTGGAAGAGTAAAAGTGAGAAAACTTGAGGGTTGAAAAAAGACAGTTTAATGGGAAATCAAAAGCTGTGCACACATGCAAAACGAAACAAGGAATTCATTCACCATTTCCCATGGACAGGCAGGTGTTCAGACATCTCCAGGAAAGCATCCAGGAAAGGGGTCCATCACACATAATGGTTATTTGGAAAGACAAAAAGCATCACCCCCAATGTGCTCCATGGTGGACCTCCACAGGTTGTGGTGGCACAGCTGCCTCACCATGGTCCTCACCACAGGCTGCAGAGCAATCTCAGCTCCAGTGCCTGGAGCATGTCCTTCTTCACCTTCCTCACTGACCTCGGAGTCTGCAGAGCTGTTTCTCACAGAAGCCACCCCCATAGCCCCCCACCACCGAAAACTTGCCATGCAAAATCAATATATGATTCTCTATTTTTCCAATAGAGGCACATAGCCTCTCTACCAAAATGCTGCTTTCCTGGCTCCCTCAAAACGTCTGCATCCTCTTTCAAGCAGAAATTCCATTCCCTTAGTGTTTCTTGTACTGCTCTCACTAAGTTGTGCATAACTTTTGGCAAAGTTGTTTCTTACTGTCTCTTCTATCCAGACCACAAACAGTTTAAATTCTCCTCCTGGAGACTCCTCCAGCATCACAAAGGTGCAGAAAGATGGCAGAAAGCTCCCTCTCCAGCTATCTTTAAGAATTAATTAAGTGTACAACTTTGACCATGGACCACCCTGGCAAGGCTTTGTTGCCAGAAGAACCACACAGTCAGTTAGGCATGACTTAGAAGCTTAGGACAAAAGACTAGGAGGAGTATCAAATCCAGTTTCCTTTTACTTAAGGAAACAATTTACTATAATTCCAGTCCTGCAATTATCATATAATTCAATTTCTTCTCAGGCTAAACAAACAAAACTATCTTGGAGTTTGTCTGTGTCTGAGTCACAGTGCCAACCTGGGCAGCCTCAAGCCAGGTCTGACCCAGGAGCACTGTCAAAGCCTTCACACACATTGTGCCGGAGTTAATATGCCCTGCTGAGAGGCTGGGCATGTTGTCTTGGGCAAAACTCAGGGCTAATGCTGCTCTATGGCTCTTCTGAATGTTCCTTGGGAGATTTTTAATGAGACTACCCCATGAGATGATGCCCTGCCAGGAGCTTCAGATCTGCGAAACACATACCCAGTGACGGGCAGCAGAGGAGCAGGCATATCCCAGTGAGATGGGAGATGGCTTCTGCCTCCACTGAAAACCATGCAATGCCTGTCTTGCATGTGCCAGACTCTTCTTGGGAAAGGCAGTCTCTCAAGACCTGGATGCAAGCCAGATTGGTTCTCCTGAAAGACTGTGTGGCCCTCAAGCATGGACAACCACAATTCCAGGTCATCAACAGGTGCTCTTAAAACAGTGTTATCTTTCTCAGTCAATGATTTCTACTGAAAATATTAAGTAAAATTGGCCCAATGTAGATCCTTTATGACTGCCTCCAGTAAGATCCTCTTAGCCTCAGAGTTCCCTTTTAAGCAAAACCCATGAAGTTTTCTTTTTAGCCAGCTCCTTACTCACCTTGCAATTTTTCTTCTAATTCCCATTTATTTCAGTTTAACTAGTAATTTCCTATGTGGCAGCATATCAAACACTTTACTGAAATCCAGATAGATCTACTGTATTTCTCTAGTCTAAAAATCCATTTTTATTAAAGAAAAATATTGGGCTAAACTTCAAGATCAGTCTCTGGTAACCTAATATTGTATTTTATCCTATTTTCCTTTTACCTCCATGTGCTTAATTATTTTTTCTTTAAAATTATTTCTCAGTCTTTTAAAACACTTCAGGCTATGCTAATATGTTTGACATTACCCAGAACTTTTCCCCCCTCTTTTCTGTTCTTCATTTGCACAATACTACCAACTAGCTCAACTTATTAAATATCACTGTTAATTGGTTTTGAAATGCCCATGCCTTCACAGTTTAGGCTAAAATTTAAGTTCAATGAGTTTTGTTTCTGCCTCAAGTGCCTTAATTCTTGCTTGAGCCCTTTCAGACGTTAGCTAAGCTGTGTTTGGACCCTTGAGCTGCATCACTGCCTTTATTAAATCTGAGGCTCCTTGTTTCACAAATTGTGCTGGAGTCTGGTCCAGTCCCGGCTAGCCTCAGGTCTGTGCAACCACAAAGCCATCTTGTAATGTCTCCAGAGTCATTTTGTTCTGTGATGTGACACAGCTTGCTAGGTGAACGTTTACTTGCTATTTATACATGTGTTACTTGGATGGTTTATTCAGAACATTGTACACCTCTGTATAACATATATTGGGTTGGTTGAGAGTGCTATGTTTCTCACTGTTTTAAAATCACAAATAACTTAGCGTTGTCTGCAGTTATGGAAGTACATAGCACACAGGAAAAGTTGACGTCTTCTGAAGTTGTGTGTAGATTTTGGAATAATCTGCAACACCATGGCATTAATTTTGATGTTTTAAATATCAGACTGATAACAGAGCTCCTAAGAAAGCACAGTATCACAAGTTTATGGCAGCTATATGGCTAAATCACATGTGAACTTGTTGTTCTTGAAAAGGCCAAAAAGCTCTTAAATTCTGGACTTCTTTCATATTGAGAAACAAAAATCAAAATAAATGTTCTAGTTCTTTTTTCCTTATTGACTAGATAATAGGAGGTTACTTTGAAATGACTTTGTACAGTTATTATTATTGGAAGGCTGTTTTCTACAGCACAGACTTTAGAGTCTGCAAAACAGCCTAGCAGTTCTCAATCTTTTATACTGAAAATAGGTTTCCTTGAAAAGGAAACCAAAATGAATGCCAAGATCAAAGAAGCCTTCTGTAATCTTTTGGCCCATATCTTTCTAAAGCACCTGCAGTGATACAGGAATTAAAACATAAAAATCAACTCCTTTACAGCATCCTCAACACAGGCTGCTAGTGAGCCTTTGTGGAAGAGTGTAGACAGACACACACAGCAAGCAAGAGGGGCCAAAAGAGCAGGTTACCCTGACAATAAAGTGATGTTGGCCAAATGTGACCTAATTTCTCCACAGAACTGTCCAAGCAGAATTGCTTCCAAGGGATTTGCTTACACAGAGAAAAATCCTCTTTTTGGTATCTTCGTGCTGATTTTTTCAGGGGAGAGGAGGTGTTTGTTTATTTTAGGTTTTTTGAAATTAGCACCCCAAATGTTAACCCTTCTTCAGTAAGATATGATGTAGTTGTCTACCCACTTTTCCAAAGGACATTAGTTTGACCATTAAAGTCCATATTTAGTCAGAGAAAATGCCCTAGGGCTCTACTCACATTGAAAGTTCTGTTGTTCTAGGAACCATGTGAAGGCATGGACTTTCCCCTAAATCACTTGCAATAAGTAAAAAATCCAGTCAAGATAAATCCAGATCAGAGCATGCGAAGAAATAGTAGAGAACAGGACATAATCTTAGCCACATCTGTGTATATTAGAATGATTTATTGGCCTGTTTTTCATTCTGAAATGTAGAAATAAATTAAATATGCAGGACATAGCTAGGAATATGTATGGCAAGTTGACAGTCTCCTCAAGCTGTCATTTTTTTAGCTTGGCGAATAATGGAAAATAAAATTCTGGGGAAAATTCTTAGCTTGCAAGAGGTTGTTTGGATTATTCTAGAAGTGGCAACTTCCCAGTGATATCTATTATTTAGATAAAATAACTGCTGCACTACACCAATGCAAGTGGTGCCCTTCGGGTACAATATTAAAAACACGAATTTGTTTTCTCCTAAGATGATTTTATAAATAAGAGGAAGCTAGCAAGGATCTGGGAAAGTGCTGTCCACTCCTTAGACTGACCTTCCCTTACCACTTGACCATCAAACTGTGTATATTTAAAGAGCATTTGGTAAGCTTCCTTTCCCATCTTAAATTCACTTTGAAATATTAAATAATTCCATGACAAATATAGCTATTACCATATCCTGTGTGAATTTTGTCCAGTACAGAGCAAATACATTAACGGCCTGATTCAGTCCTATCCAGAAATGATAGCAAACTCTTTAAAAAATGCAAGCTGTAATCATAAGCCGAATGTAAAGAAAAGATTCAGACATTAAAGGGATGATGTACATGCATGACTTATTTCTGTAGGATCTTCTTAGAAACTCGGAGTACAACCATACAAAAGAGGTGCAATTGTTACATGTTGCTTTTCGGGTTAAAATTTAAAAGTCCTTACTAATAACTGGCAAGGTATCGGGACACTGTTTCAATAAAAATGTATCTAAGTACTTCTAGTATAGATATGTATATATGTATGCATGTATGCACCTATATATATGTGTGTCTGTGTATGTATAAACAAAGTGGTATAATTCTCTTCAGGGAAAACTCAAATATAAAGTCCTTAAAACTCTGAAAAAACCTTAACCTCAGGGGTTTTTTTAATGTATGCCCGTGCACGATTTGACATCATCCTTCACTGCTGATAAGGGAGTTTCCATAATCCTCTGGAAGTTATTTTACTTCTTGAGAACCCATTTAACAGCACCGCTTGTTGAGTAGTATCCAAACCCGTACAATTACCACACACGGTTTGTTTCAGGAGGGAGTAGAAACAGGGTGCCACAAACCACCTCAGCACCATGCTGGGTTAGGGACTGGTTACTTAGGGGCATCTTCACCTCTGGACTCTGTGGAAGAAGCACATTCATGGTTGGACACTGATGATGAACATGCTGATGTCTATAGAGTGAGAGGATTTCCAAGTGCAGCAAGATAGAAAAAAGAAGAAAAAAAAAGAAAAGACAACTTTTAGGAATGTGCTATAAGATTGAGAGATGGGGGAAATGAGAACTGAAATTCAGGCACTGTTGCTAAACCATGGCAACATGGAGGAGAATGCCACAGAGATACCAAAATGGATGTAAAAGAGGAACACTACAATTACTTTGCCTAAATAGTTATCTACATCCATTTGAGAATCTCTAAACTGTCTGGGACATCTTCACAAAATGGGCAAATTGTAACACATAGAAGAAACGGGAGACCTTGAGTGCCAGACATTAATACTGCGAAATTATTCTGACTGGATAACAAACTTAGCTGAAATTCTTTTCCAGACTAGGAGTAGAATATGGTTTTGGAGAGCTGCAAGGGTCTTGAAAATTTAACTTTGCCTCATTGAGCCTTCTTACTGAATGATAAAACCAACAAGGATATGTAAAGCCTTCTGCTCTAAAATGTTTATGTTCCCTCATCCTGGGGATGAACAGTTTCTCTTCCCAAGGCTATCCACAAATGAGCGAAAATGTTCATTGGTGGAACTGCTGTGTGACATAGTCACTCAACACCCATTACTGCTTATATTTTCCATGCCTTTCTTCCATTCTCTTAGCCCTAGTTCCTTACTAGTAGTGATCCAATCTAGCCTTACCTCACTTTACATTTCAGTATTTTGTCCCTTCCTTTCGGAATACAGTAATTGCTTCTACATATTTTAACTCATTTTGTTAACTAAACTCTTTATTTATTTTTTCATTCTTTGGTGAATTTACTTGGCACTTGCTGTCTATTTCACATTTTTTCACACACTCTATCGTGCATTGGAAAGGTTGGGTTTCAAGAGCTTAAACCTGCTTTAGACACTGCTTGTTGACAGGTTTTGCTTCTCTAGGTTAAGGATTGCCTGTTTGCTGTTTGGCTTTCAGGATCGTGGAGAAAGTTTAGGATGCTAATCCTTCCTCCAGCAGTCCTCTATCATTCAGCACTTGCTTGGGTCTCCAGCCTTCATCTACTTTCTCAGGTCTAGCCAAGTTCAGTGACCAAGACATGCAGGTGCACATCACCTTTGCAGCACTTCAGGTCCATTACATGTCAGGAGACGATTGTGGTCCCAATTATGTGACCAGAGGTTTAGGACTGATCCAAACTCTGTCTCTGCTACTTCAAAATCCAAACAAAAAATTTGCAACAGAACAAGTGTAGCCATGGAGACATTTCCTTCCTTTTTCCATGCTGTCTGACACCAGGAGATCTGTAAAATAAAGCTCAGTAGCACTGAGAAATTTTGTCTGTACTGATAACTCTAACAGAGAGTACAATGGATCACAGTGAAAGCCCATTCAGATCAGTATCCGCTGATATTGGGCCAGATCTCCTACTGTGTTAAGGGCAAAAGAGCCCACACTGTAAATGTTATGCAGACAGGTCATTGATCCATTTTTTTTCCTGTGATTTTCTCAGGCTTGACACCTTCTCCACCCATTTTCTGTTCCAGCAAATGACCTACCACACAGGATGAATTTTATGCGATATAAGCCTTTGGTGTATCAGATATTTTCCCATAAACATTCAGTTTTCCAACCTAGAATTTCTTAAGGGAAATGATTGCTACAAAGCAGAAAGATATTGAAATCATTAGGAGCTCCACATTTCACAGTGGCTGAGCATTTACTTGTAAATATTTTGGTTTTACAGAATGAAACTGAACCTCTTTTGTTTGCTTATCCTCATTTGTTTGAAATGAGATCTCCCTTTCACACTGTGTCTCAAAAAATGATAATTAAATGTTTCATGCATCCTGCTTCATTTTGGAATACTGGCACTCACCTCTGCTTTATGTTGAGAATTTTCGTCTATTTTTGGCATTCATAAAGCAGCATATTGCATCCAACTGCAGATGGGCTAGTTCCAATATATTTCAAGAGCTGTTGTATTATTTCCAGGTATTTCTGTTAAAGTCCCTTTAGCTCTCCTCTAACACAGGAAGTATTTTAATATGGAGACAGGTATTTTTACTTCATAAGAATTTTAAACAGTGAAAGACAAGGAAGAAACTGGCAAGCAATTGGCTTCCTAAAAATGAATGTGAGATTCGACTGAGCTTAACATATATTTCAGAGTGATGATTTCAGATGTTGTATTTTGTCCCTCTTTCCAAATCTACATTCTGCTATCTTCGTTATGCGTCTGTTTCAAATGTTTTGACCAGATGCAACTGAAATTTAATAGAATTCAGTAATTAATTGACTTTTCATTAGGAATTATTAGAAAGCTGGCAGTTTTGGCCAAGACCGAGGGCAGCATTTAGGAGTCTCAGGAGGCTTTGTTTTTCGCACACAAAACAGGTCTACAGATATCTGGCTACAGATCAGAAGTGGATAGATGAGAAGGAAAGCTTAAAGCTGCTGCTGCTTAAATATTTATTTATAGCACTCTTACAGCATTTGTCAAAGAGCAGAAAGTGCTTAGCCCTCCATTTAGCAAATGCCATTAAACCATCTGCTGTAAGCGTTCCCTCAAGCGGGGCTATCACACAGACACCTTGGCTGAACTGCCTTGCCTTGAATGCTGTAACAGACACAGTAGGCTGCAGGGAAGTGCTCTGAGGGGATATCCTATCACACCCATTAGCAATTTTTCTTAAATTGAAAACCTAGTTCAATCTTTGTTGGTCATGGTCAATCTAGGTTGACAGGGCTGGTTTGTTTGAAGTTATTTAATATGCTAAGCAAGAAGGATCAGCTTTATGGATAAGATCAGGCCGTTTCATGGGCTTGGGAAGAATTCTCACCACCTCACTGACCTTTTGCTTAGAAGCTATGGTTACATTTCAAATATCTCACTCCAAATTATTTCCAGTTTTCTGAATTTATTTATTGAAGCATTGCATTCCAGAAATTCTAGGTCCTTGGCATTTAAGCCATGGGATAACTGGTTTAAAGTGCCTTAATTTGCTTTAGAGAAAAGTTTCCTATAGATTGTATACACCTTTGTCTACAGAATCTCACATTAAAATCAGGGTGAGTGGAAAGAAGCAAAAATATTTTTTCAGATTTAAAGCCCACAGAGTTGACAAAGCTCTTTCATTTCCCAGTTCTATGGAAATTCCTCTGTCTTAATTGTGCTCATGGAAGGATTTATGTGATAGTGTTTTCTGTGGTAACAAGTGACAGTTACTGGCTCAGGGGAACCCTTGGTATAATCTTCATAACTGTGAGTCCCTGCTTCCACACTTCCTAGGCCAGAAAGAGTGGGACAGTTACAACAGGTATGGAAAGGCTTTTTGCTCAGCTTTGCTAAGGCTCCTTCTTACTTCCAGCTCTTGACTTGTTCTCTCCTGCACAATTGTGCATGAATAATACATGCATCATGAGGGTGTGTTTCAAAGGAAATGCACTACTTGGCAATCAAGAGGGAAGCACATACTGTGCTTAATGATTAGTTGGCATTTCACCACAAATAAATCTATTATGGGATTAAAAACCTATCACAACATAAATCCGTTATGGGAATAAAAATCTATCCCAGTTCAAGCCACAGGAAATGAAATGCGCAGCTGCAGGGACTATTTGGTGAGCATTAACACAGCTCCATCCAACTGCGCTGTGATTATAGATAAATGATCGATTTCCTGAGGCACTCTGGGAAAATGAGGTACAAATGTTTAATTCTGGATTATATTTACAAACAGAGATTAAGGAATTCCCAGAAGCAAAACTTTACGATAAGTAACAATAAACAGCTTTGTCAATAAGCAGACTGAGGCATTACAACTATATTTCCTTGCATCTTACACACACAGAAAAGTGACTGATGGTTTGTTAGTCTAAGAGATTGAACCACCCCCACTGACTATCTCTTTTATCCCCACTTAAATGTCTTCCTTAGCTTTTTTTACATTTATAAGTTTTTATTTTGGATAATTTCTTTTTAAATATGACATCTAGGTCACCGTGGAAAGAGTCAGTATTATACTTTCTTTTTGGAGTTGTTGGCTGGGAGGGGGGATATTTTACGATATAATAGCTTTTCTCCTGTTCACAAATAATTTCCCGTAGTAAATCTGACCATCTTGTATGCATCTGTTTGATTATTTCTTCATTCGCATACATATAGATGTATAAGTTTGCCATTGTTTGCATCTGTGCTTAAAGGTATATGAAGTACATAAAAAGTTATCTTTACAGATGATCTGAATGAATCACAGAGTCATTGAGGCTGGCAGGGTTGTTGGCTTTTTTTGCTGCAGAGACACTCTCAATAAGAGGTTCAAATGTCCCTTGTACCACTACTTCCCTTCCCTGCTAAAGAAAAGAATAACTTCCAGCATCTTTTCTCCAGTCCTTCTTGCTGACTGAGCACTAGAGACATCAGCTGTAGTACCTGTAATATCCTCCCAAGGTGTTCTCTACGGATCATTATCATGGGAATTACCATTACCACCATCAATACTTTGGAAAAAAAACACACCAAAACAAAACAAAACAAAACAAAACAAAACAAAACAAAACAAAACACCAACATCAGTTACTAATCAACTGTCATTGATATATAGGACATCTTGATGAAAAGAAGATTACATATGTCTGTTTTACAAGAAGTTTTTCCCCATACTTCCACTGCATTTAAGGCTATGCAACAGACAAGCACCAAGAGTGACAAGGTCAGAAAGAGAAGAAGCAACAGAAAGAGCAGTTTTGCATGCTTAAGTTTAAGAAAGCGAGGAGAGGTGGATTCTCATGTTCTAGGCCCTGTTATACAAAAATAACATTTGTAAGCAAGGTTAGGAACACCAATGGGAAGCAAAACTATGCCAAATAAGCAAAATTCAAGTATCTTCTTTAAATTCTGAGTAACTGGACAGAAAATATATGGTGCATAACAATGAAATGTTTTCCATAAACAAATGCCACTATACAAACTGCATTCCACTATTTAAAAATGCAAATTACCTAAGAGAAATAAGGATGAGGTGAAGACATACAACTGAAATATTGATACTTAGCCTAAAATAAAATATTTTTCCAGATAAAAGTTTCAGCCTAAGTTGAATTTAGTAAGCCCTAAAAACTGTTTGTGTTAGTATTTGTATTGCTAATTTGTACATTATACAAAAATTTGTATTATTCAATATAATTTTCAACAAAATACAAGGGCTCTAAGCATTTGGAAGCACCAGCATGTTCATCTTACCCTACAAGAAAGATCTGAAATAGGTCAGAGGAGTCATACACCAAATATGATGACTTCTCCTCACAGCGTGAAAAGAAAATGGGGAATCTTACCGGTAATAGGAAGGAGAACAAGATTTAGGAAATAAAGCTTGAAAAGTTTCAAGAGAAGATAACATATTCTGTGACAGATTATGCAGTTAATATCTTGCAATACAATTACTTTTTTGCCACCATGTCCAGTAAAGCCAGTCCAAATTTAATTATAATTCTAACTCTTCAGCCACATCTGCTAAAGACAGATGACTTTCTTTTCAAAAGAGCTTGAACCAGAAACATTTAACAGCCAAGAAAGAATGCAATAGGCATCGAATGGAAGAACTATTCAATTATTTTCTTAAAACTCCCCACAATGAACTTTATCATGTTTCACATTTGCTTTACAGATACACAAAATCTGAAAGAGCAGTTCAGGACAAACAACAGAACAATTTTTGTTTGCCCGTGGTCAGCATAAAACCTAAGACACAATAAAAATATTTCATAAATATAACTTTACTGAATATAATTCAAATGTCAGCATGGAAAGTTGCTGCAAGTCAGACTTGTCTTAATTAGCATCTTGTATTTTAGCAACTTCAAAACCTGACTGTGAAAGAGAAATCTGTTAATGAAGTCACAAGTAAAAAATCCTGCATATAAAGAAAATGAGTGGCCAGTTCATGGATGGATTTGCAATCTGATCATTCTCAAATACTGCGTCTGTGTTCTGCACCTTACAGGATAAAACTGCTATTCTGCCAGGAAGAAAACATTTACTTCTCAAGTCCAAGCTAAGACTCCTCAGAAACATCCAACTTCAGCCTCAACCCCATCTTCTCTACCTCCCTCCCAGAGCAGGCTTGTACCCCCTTCAGCTCTAGCAGCAGGGCTCAAGATTTCTGCCAGCCTTCATTTCAAGGCATGCTACTTTTTCTTCTCTCTATAGGAACTATGTTTCCTCTCTAGTAGGAACTGTTTCAGAAGAGGGTTTAGGGTTTGGGGGATTTTATTTTGTTGGGTTCTTTTTAACACCTCTGCTGTTCTGTGACTTCCTGTTCAGCTGGCAAGACAGAAAAACCGAAGCCTACTTCCAACCAGCAGCTGAAGCCTACAAGTAAATGTCCCGTTGTGGCTCTGATATAAGACTGTAGATTGTCTGCTCAGTGAGCTACAAGCTTCTCTGAGGGGATAAGCAGATTAATGTCCCAGCAATGAAGACCAGGCAAAATGACTGCAAAGACAAAGGGTTTTGTCCTTCCCACAGCCATTCTGATAGAGTAGAACAAGCATGGGAGGCAGGACACAGAAGTTACCCTGTCTCTTGTGATAAATTCAGTACACTGGTTTGGCATATGCCAATATATAGTAGGAAAGATTTTATATGGGTACTTCATCAAAATTCAATATTATCAAAAATGTATTATTTTCTCAATAATAATTTGACTTACGGCAAGACTTTCTCCTGTATATTTAATATTATAGGATAAGATTGTGTTGCAAATACAATAGAGTTACACTGCATTTGGCTTAGTATCCACAATAAATCATGTTGCAGACAGTTATCTCTCAAGAGACTATTGCTCATTTAACTGAAGTTTTGCAGGTGGGATCCAAACATGTGGTTGGATCAGCTCTGAAATATCAGATCAACAGCTCTGAAAGCTGTTGTTGAAGTCCAGAGGACCTGACAGGCTCAACTGGGTCCCCAAACAGGCACACTGACATATCTACAGGTTCAAGCTGACAAGAGAATAATAAAAAGCAAGCTGAATTGCCAAAAGCATCATTCTCACTCTTTTTTTTTCTTTTTTTTTTATTTCCTTCTGCATGCAGGTTTCACCATTCTTCCCCAAGAATTCTAGAATGTTAGCAGAAAGAATTTGCTGGTTCGGATTCTTGGATAGCAATTCACTTCTACAAAAACTATTTACCTTGGCAAGAGGTTTTCAATTTTCCAACTATCACTAACATGTGTAGCCAACATCTAAACTAACAGATACTTTATGTTTTAATGCTGACAAAAAAAAAAAAAAAAAAAACAAAAAAAAAACCAAATATGTACAAATTAGATTTGCTCCAAATATCAGTTCACAATACATGATCCCATTGATTTGCATCAACAGATACCAGCATAATGTGTCCCATTAGAAGCAGCAAAATTCTCTTTTCATCCATCAAATGGAAGCATATTTGGCTGTAACTATTGCAAATTATTTCTCTTTATTTAACATCACACTGGAGAAACTGGACAGTTTCAAAAAGACAGAAAGCAAAGAGTAAGCAAGCTGCTGCAGTGTTCATAGAACCTGTCTTGTCTGTCAATGAGGCCAAATGATTTGAAATATTGATTGAATGAAAATTATGCTTCATGAAGAGAAATCAAAGGCCTCTTAATTGCTAACTGCAGACCGATTGAGCTCAGATTAGTGCAGTAAGAAATACCTTTGTTAGTCTACTTAGACTATCTACGGTGTGTTCTACTTACAGAAGACAGTTTTGCACTCACTCCATAGCCATTAATATCAAAAAGAGCCTTTTAGTGTTCAGCAGTTTTGTGAAATAAGCAAAGTCCAAAAAGAGTACAAAGAGAAGAAACCATGAAATTAGAGCAAAGCAACTCCAGTAATTTATTTTAAATATTTCTTGTATTAATCATAGAATCGTTTAGGTTGGAAAAGACCTGTGAGATCATTAGGTTCAACTGTTAATCCAGTACTGCTGAAGCCACCACTAAAGCATGTCCGTAAGTGCCGCATCTACACTTCTTTTAAATACTGCCCAGGAGAGTGCCTCAATCACCTCACTGGGCAGCCTGCTCCAATACTTGACCACCCTTTCCATGGAGAAGTATTTCCTAATATCCAATCTAAAGTTCCCCTGGCCATTTCCTATTGTCCTAACACTTGTTACTTGGGAAAAGAGACCAACGCCCACGTTGCTACAGCCTCCTTTCAGGCAGTTGTAGAGAGCAGTAAGGTCTTCCCTGAGACTCCCTTTCTCCAGGCTAAACAACTCAGGCTCCCTCAGCCACTCCTTATGAGAGTTGTGCCCCAGACTCTTCACCAGCTTCATTGTCCTTCTCTGGATACACTCCAGAACCTCGAATTCTTTCTTGTCTTGAGATGCCCAAAACTAAACATAGCTGAAAAGATGAACACATGCCTTCAGTATCACAGTTGTGAGACAATGGCTTATTACAGCTTCAGTTTCTAATACTACAATTTGAGATTAAATTATTTCAGGTTTTTACCTGAAAATTACAGATGGTTGTTAAGCAAATGCAAAAAGACTTTTTTTAAAATTTTAATGCTTTTTAACATAAGAAGTCATAGAATCATAGAATCACAGTAGCTTAGAACAGTTTGTGTTGGAAGGAACCTTAAAATGCCATTTAGCCCTGCAATAAGCAGTTACATCTTCAACTAGATCGTGCTGCTCAGAGCACCATCCAACCTAACCTTGAAGATTTCCAGGGTGGGACATCCACCAGCTCTCTGGGCAACCTGTTCCATCATTACACCAGACTCATTATAAGAACTTCTTCTGTGTATCTAATCTAAATCGACCCTCCTTCAGGTGTAACCATTTAAATCTGAGGATGCAAAGACTTTTTTTGTAATTACCTCTATTTACTGAGACTCATTGCAAAACAGCAATTTCTTGTGGACGTCTGTCGTGACTTTAATTCTTCGTTGCACTGGAGCAATGAAGCACCAGAGGGAGCTCCAAGACAGGCTCAAAGCCAGCACTCCCCAAAAAGCAAAGGCTCAGGTTGGACATAGCTGTGAGCACAAGCTGCTATGATTGTGAGGGTTGTATTTGCCCTCCGTGCTGTCTCCCATCATTATCACTGGTTTATTCTTCTAATGTTGATAATACTGTAATTTGCAATAACCACTAGATTTTCTAGTGATAGTACAACTGCCCTGTGCTTCTTCTCCGTACTTTGTCAGAAGAGAGCTGAAAGCTGCTGTGGAATCACGATGGGTCTTCCTGGTTGGGAGTTCAGACAATTATTTTGTGCATATGCGCAAGAGGCAAATAAGGCTGAACAAACTGTCCTAATTCATGGGGGTTTGCTGGGGAGGGGTTGTTTGTTTTCTTGTTTGTTTTTCTGCTTCAAAAGGCTTGACTCTGTAATATTAAAGTTATCGTACCCAAAAGAGTCTGGTAGATGTATTTCATTTTAGGAAATGAGCAGACATTTTGTAGGCCAAAACAGATGCTGAGTGCCCAGAAGAGATATTGCAGAACATTAGTGACAACTGGACTGTTTCAGTGACATATCACCTGAAGAAAATAAGCAGATATTAATAAAGAATAAAAAGAATAAGGGCTGGGTTTAGTTGTTCTGAAAATTATGAGGTGCAACGCATGAGTGGAAAGTCCCATCTCTGGAATTCAGTCTCTTTGGAGGTGCTCCCAGGACCTTTCAGGATAAAGAACCAGGATTTTCTCTTTCTGCTATGCTTTATGAGGTTCTTCATATAAAGACTTTGTCTCATTTGTACTGCAAATAAAAATGTAATTGCAGTTAGAGCCTGTGGGGAGATGCTCTACAGCAAAGTGAAAGAAATAATTCATGTGCGGATGTAATATCTGCAGAAATTCATCCTTGGAGACTACTGCATCAGGTGATATGATTTTGCAGGAAAGTAGCAACTAGCAAACTCTTAAGGCCGAGAGAATTAACACAAGTAGTCTTGAAAACCTCGGGGTGAGATTGACATAGCTCACAGAAGGAACTACTTTACTCCAGATTATCTCTGTCAGTGGATATATAACTATATACTGCAATGTAAAGGCTCCTAAAAGGTATTCATGACGTAGAACTTCCACTAGAGAATTTTTTCCACAGGTTGACAATTGCTTCTCTACACCACGAGAATTTATAACGTTTAGCCTATGGAGTTTTAGCTCAGCACTAAACATGGAAGCTGGCATCAGCAAATCCTGAATTCTTTTCAGATCTTTTACATAAATACAATTTTACCAATAACATCGGGGGAAGTGGAGAGAGACATTTATCATTATTTTCAATTTTCAGCCAATCATCTTTCAATTCTGTTACACCGTATCAGGGGGAAAGAACTCAAAAGTTAATGAGAAGACTATAGAAGAAACTCAGCAGTTCACCATTCTGCCTTCTAATGGTTCCTCCCCTAAATTTAACAGTTCCAAATTTACTCTTGCAGCCTTCAGAGACAAATATCTGAACAAGATTTTAATAATGCTTGCCTCTCTTATCTTTGTCCAGGTTTTTAGACCCTTCTTCAGGTAAGAAACTTCCCTTTCAAATATCCTTCTGATCTTTTCACTATATGTTTTGCCTGAGAAGTTCCTCCTCACCTAAGCTTCTGTGTAAAAGTTTGTTGCTCTGTAACAGCCATTCATTGGATAATGACATTCTCCCAGTTTTATGAATAACACTTTCAACCAAGCCCTCAGAACAAAAACAACACTCCGCATTCAAAGTTTCCATCTGAAACCATATCTTTAAAATAAAATGAGATTCACATCTAGACAGACCTCCAAGCTAAACAAGCAGTTTTCCCCTTCTTATAATCTCTCCCAGGTGGTTTTGCTGTTTTTCCTACTCTCTGCCCCTCTCCAGGCATACCACAACATTCTCCTACGCTGCTTCATCTTACTTGGCATTGTCTGTAGGCAGCACAGTATGATCCTATCAGCCCTGCCTCCATACAGGTCTCTCTGGAGATGACTGCTCATCTCCAGGGCTGTATAGGCATACCTCACACGGTGAATACACAATGCGAATTCCAACAGCCTCTTCTTCATTAAATCCACATTACACTCATAAAAGCACTGATTTCAATAGACACTAGAATACTAGCATAATAATAATAAAAATCTGATTTCTTTCTTCTCAGTTTGGCTGTCTCAGAGCTTCAATTAAGTTTGAAAGCATCACCTCTTTCCTTCAGGCACAATCAATGCTCAAAAAATAAATTATCAATCTATATTTAATTTTGGGTTCTTTTTCCAAGTGCCGTTTTGAGTTTTCTACTCCCAGATGACTGCTGCATGCTGTTTGAATATTATTAGTCCTTTCAAGAACTAAGAATAAAAATTAAATATTTTGCGTAACAAAAATGTTCTCAGTAGTAAGACCAAGGATTTCATTACCTACGAAATTAAAAATAATGTGAAGAAACATTTCAGGATGAGTTAGAACTTTGAAACAAATTCTGATCTGTTGATTTCCCAGGCATAAAGCAAAACTACAGCAATCAAGGAATAATACAGTCCAGACAGTGCATACTGGTATGATTACTGCATGCCTCAGCTGGTACTATAAAATTTAAAGTCAGTTTTGAACTTGAACCACCCAAGAAGAATTACTCCATCAGTATTGCCTGGCAAGTCAGCATGCTGTTGTGGAGAAATTAAAGCATACATGCTGTATGCATTCAGTTATAAGCAGCTTAGGAAACATTATTTTTTTTTTTTTTTGGTGAAAGAAAGTCATAAAACCCATATTTTCATAAAACTAGACATTGGTAGGGCACAGTGGTTTGAAATTACCTGTTTAAAGAAATAAAGAAAGAATCAGGAATGAGACTTCTAATGTGAGAGATCACTCTAATGTACTCCACCTGTGAGCTAATTGTGATCTCCAACTGAACAAGTCTGAGTTGGACTTAGTTCAGGAAAGCAGAGCTCTCTCAGGAGTGTACCTGAATTCCTGCTTAGTCTTGAGTAGAAAAACAGGTCCCCATTCTTTTCAATAATAAAATTTAAAGCTCTGTTACCTGACAGGATTTCAAATGGCAATAAACATTTGTGTTTGTGGTATTGGGCCATACTTGCCTTCAGAGCCTTTACTCTCAGTGCTTTGACTTTTAGATTAGAGGAGAAAGGAGTGCTGATAGGATAGAAAGAAGGAGAGGCCCAACAAAGCTTAGAAAACCCCTACTGACCTCCAGGATCATCTCCTGCTTCTTCCAGATTGCTCCGAGCACTTCCAACTGCTCTCATCTGATCTTAGTTCTCAACAGCTGTACAGAGCAGATCACGAGAGGCTTCATATGCAGGTACAGGAGCAAATATGAAATTAAAGAAGTCATTTGTCTTAGAGTCAAAATAGCTCTTGGTAGCACTTGGTGCAATGTACTTGTGCAACAAATGCAACAGCAAAAATATCAGGCACTTCTCATTCACCAGAAACTATCAATTTAATAAAGTAATAGAAAAATGGCAATGGCCCCTGAAAATCTCTGTTTTCCTTGTGGGTTAATGAAAGTTGAATAATGGGTTTGCTGAATTAAACTCAACCATCAAGTGCCAAAGGCTATCCTGGCCTGGCCAGGATTATCAGCATTACTTGGTTTTGTATTCTCTTTGGTGCAAATTGCAGTTTACTTCATTTCAATCTGCAATTATTTTCCACACAATGAGCTTCAAAAAAACCAAAGTGAAATAAATCAGTTAGATGTTGGCATAAAAAGAAATCTTAGGCATCTCAACATTTATTTAAGTTTGCACTCTAAGCTGGGAATTGGAGTCTTATGATAAAGAAAGTGAGAGTCAAGGAAGCTACATAAGAATCTTGCTCAGCCTTCACATCCCTGGAAAACTTGTTCCAGTGTTTGACAACCATTTTAGTTAATAATGTAATACCCTGTCTAGATCTCCCCTGGCACAACTTGACATCATTTCTTCCCGTCCTATGACTTGTTGCTGGGGATCCCCACCTGGCTACAACCTCCTTTCAGGCAGTTGTAGAGAGTGATAAGTCTCTCCTGAGCCTCCTTTTCTCCAGAGTAAACAATCCAGCTCCCTCAGCCATTCCTCGTAAGACTTGTGCTCCAGACCCTTCACCAGCTCTGTTTCCCTTCTCTGGACTCTCTCTAGCACCTCAAAGTCTTTCTTGTAGTGAGGGGCCCAGAACTGAACACAGTTCTTGAGGTGTGGCCTCACCAGTGCTGAGCACAGAGGAATGACCACTGCCTGTTCCTGCTGGCCACACTGTTGCTGACACAGGTCAGGATGCCCTTAGCCTTCTTTGCCACCTGAGCACAGCTGGATCCTGTTCAGCTGCTGTTGACCAGCACCCCCAGGTCCTGTTCCTCTGGGCAGATTTT
>VZTD01003554.1:113416-161964 GCA_013397725.1 Rhagologus leucostigma
GACCAGCAACCCCAGGTCCTGTTCCTCTGGGCAGCTTTTCAGCCACTCTGTCTCCAGCCTGTAGTGCTGCCTGGGGTTGTTGCGACCCAAGTGCAGGACACAGCACTTAACCTTGTTGAACCTCTTACAATTGGCCTTGGCCCACTGATCCAGCCCATCTAGACCCCTCTGACGACCCCTCTGACCCTCCAGCAGATCCACATTCCCACCAAAATTCAACTGGATATTAACTCCATTCATCACCACCCTCTGGACCCAGACATCCAGCCAGTTTTTTACCCAGCAAACAGTGCACCTTTCCAAGCCATGAGCAGCCATTTTCTCCTGGAGGATGCTCTGGAAGGTGATGTCAAATGCTTTCCTAAAGTCCAGGTGAACAACACCCACAAGCCTTTCCTTCACTCACTTGTTATAGAAGCACATCAGGTTTGTCAAGTAGGACCCGCCTTTCATAAACCCAGGCTGACTGGTCCCAATCCCCTTGTCCTGTACGTGCCATGTGATGACACTCAAGACAATTTGCTCTGTGATCTTCCTTGGCACTAAGGTCAGACTGACATTGCCCTGGATCTTCATTCCAGCTCTTCTTGTAGATGAGCGTTACATTTGCTAATTTTCTGTCACATGGGATCTCACCAGTTATCCAGGACTGATGACAAATTATTGCCTTTTTTGAAAATTTTACCTTAATAGAGGGACATTAGACAAATCAATTTACAGCAGACTGATTTGGAGGGAAGGATTAAAATTTTTCACTGTTTTTTAACTTTCTTAGACATACTGTCTAAGCAAGCCGAGAGATCTCACAACAAAACAGCTAAATGCCATATTTCAGGCTATTTGTATGTCACCTGTACCATGCTAACCTTGAACTTCCTGCTCAGGGCCACAGCCAAGGATGCAGGGATGTTTAAAGGATGCCTACAGGGCCAGCAGAAAGGCTTTATTGTTTATAGTTGTATTGTTCACAACAATATGAATGTGGGCCCTACCTGGCATTCTCATGCTTTCTATGTAACACTGGATAGAAAGAGAGGGGGTATATTTGTATCGCCCTTCCTTCTTCATCAAACTAAAGATTCTAGCCTCTACTGCTCCATGCAGTCAGTCACTTTGCTAATTTTTCAGATAACAAAATTGTGCGTTATATTCATTGTATTCGTATTTGTGCTCCCTTTGATCTTAGGATACAAAATTAACAGGTGTATTAGAGAACAGGCAGCAACTTGAATTAACCAGCAACATACAAAAGGATGAAATTCAAAGCTGTTACAAATAAGCCGATTACTATAAAATATCAAACAACAAGTTGATGTTATGCACAAATAAATAAGGAACCATCTTCAACTGTCCATAAGCATGATCATCAGAAAATGGACAACAGCCATGTTACGAGTGAGTTCAAATGAATGTATATATGTGTCCTGTAAAACCATGTTCTTTAGTAGCATTCACATGCATGAACCACAAAAAGACTGATGTAAGTGCAGTGATGGTACATCCAAATTGCATTTCCTCCTGGGAGAGTGCAATCTGTTACTGATGATCTGTTGAGAAAATCTGCCATCGCCAGCATGGTAGCTTCATCAGAGGACAGGACACAAAGGGACATGCAGTACTAGAGAACGTTTCATTACATGAGAGGAAAATAACAGAAGTTTCGAGTTGTTCTGAAAGGGATAAATAAGTGGGAATTCTGATGCAAACACTGTGTGGATTGAAAAATGCGCTATCCAAAAATGTCCTCAACTTACCCCTCATTATATTAGGTACTCTCGTTTGACAAGCAAGAAAGCCTGTTGGGGAAACAGCTGGACTGTTCTTACTCCATCTGACTCTCACTTTCTTTATCATAAGACTCCAGCACCAGGTTCAGTTACGACACTTAAGTGAAATATAGTGCCTCAGATGAGCTGCAGGAACAGGCCAGGAACAATTTTCAAACTCTATCTTGCAGCAGTTAATTGTGTTCACTTGAACATCTTTTACAGAATCACAGAACATTCTGAGTTGGAAGGGACACACAAAGATCATCTCTTAAGTGGATGGTCCATACAGGAATTGAGCCCACAACCTTAGCACTATTAGCACCATGCTCTGACCAACTGAGCAGATCTTCATCACAGTTTGAGGGCATTTTTCAGTTTTCATTTGCAGTGGGCTGGAAACACTCCCCAAAATGGGCACTGCCATTCAGCTGATGCAATAAGCAAGCACTGTAACTCTGTCTATCTTGAGCCCTGGAAGTTCTAGCATATGGCCATCGCTCAGCTGGTTGAAAAAACCCCAGCAAACAGTGATTACTGAACTCAAAGGATATAGGAAAAGCACACAGCACACAGTCCCATAGTCAGTATGCATGTAGGTACAAACTGTAAACATGTCAACAATGAATTAAGAAACTGAGAAAATCCCTCATCTGTTTTTTCTTCTTTCTTCACTATTGTTTCTTTACATGCTGCAAGATTATGAAGTTGAAAGTCTTTTGCTGTAAGGAATTTAATTAAAATGCTGATTTGAAATCATTTAGCTGCACTATCATCATCTTGCAATTACTCTGTTTAATCCGTTCTATGTTAACTAACCACAGATGTTTCCTTGGCTCATCAGTGATTCTTTCTGAACTTATGTTCCTCTTCAGAGGAGCTGAACCCTTCCTGGAAGGCAGTGCAGAATTTTCATTTATCATGTTTCTCTCCAAGAAAGTGTAGCTGTTGATAAGTATCGGAGAACTTGACTGTTTTCGAACCACGTTCTTGCTCTTTGCTCTGAAATTATGTGTTTTTCTAAACCAAAACTTGGTTTCATTGAGGATAACTTCAATTCAAAAACATGATCTAAACTGACAAAGATTGCATGGCAAAGATAAGTATTTTATAGCTTCTCATGGCATCTTTCAGGTTGGGATCTCAGACCTTAGAACATTTATGCTTACTTAAACTTTACACTTCTGTGGGGGAACAAACATCTTAAAGATGCATAAATGAAGACAGAAAACGTTTACTTTCCATGGGATATGAGCAGCTTGAAAGGAAAGCCAGTGAGATTGTGACAATTTGGGGAAAAATATCTCTTTTTAAACATGTAATCCTGACCTTGCAGCATTTAGCAAGACCATTTCATTCCTAACATGATACTTTCTTTTAATCACACACTGGTTTCAACTCATAAACAGTCAATGCCCAACTTGAGAAAAGGATTTCTTAAAAAGCATTCTTAAAAGAAGTGCACCACTTGCAGTCTCACTTCTTTGCCTCATTCTTTGGTTGATCAGAGGAAGACAAAGGATTCTTCAGACTAAAAAGGAGAAAATGGAAGAAAAAAGGTTAAAGAATTCTTTACAGTCACCCACATCATTACCAAACTGGCTTTTTCTCACGTCACCTTAGACTTGTGGTATATTGATATATTGCTTATAAATTTACATATCCCCACAAAAGGTACAGAATGTACAAGTGAAGTAATTTTTCAATTTAACAGCAAGATCCCATCATTAATGAGCCTTAGTCTCATGCGCAGTCAAGTCTAACATCAACTATCTCCAAGAAAATAGAAGTTCTCAGTTTACTGCCAACCGTTGATGTAGCTTGCTATCAAGTCGACTAATGAGCATCAAGTGCAATTTATCCACCTCAGTTTTGGAAAAGAACAATAATTATATCTTTCTTTTCCTTTAGATAAGATATGTCAACAAGAAAAAGAAAACAAAATATCCATATCATCCATTCGAGAAAGGGAGAAAATTTTGAAGCATAAACTAACGTTATTCTCACACGCCATGTCAGAAATAATTACTACAGCACTATGATTATTTTCTTTGATGCCAGAATACAGTAGGAGTGCATCTCGGCAATTAGCAATAGGGTATACATTCTTAAATTTCTGCTTAAAATCCAAATGTCATTCCATTCATAAACACTGGCAGAAAATAGGATAAAGGCAATACATGCTGACAAAACAGCATCATGCCACACTAGTGTATTTTCCAAAGGATGGAGGAAGTTGCACTTTATAATAAAGTATATCTTGGCTTTTGTTAGTTATTTGTTAGTTATAATGTTAACGTTCAGGCATGGAGAAATACAGCTCAGTGAAATTATTGTTACATTAAGTTACATTAACTTGTTCAAGCTGTCATGGAAAAATAGAACATGTATGGTTTTGTGTGCAGGGACTTAAGGTATCACCCACAAAATAAAGAAGGAACCATTTCCTTATAAACAATGTAGGACCTGATTGCTGCAGCTGGCAGTTGCAGGTGGAATTAGAGAGAATTTAGTCTCAAACTAGTGTAAAGGGATGTCAGATCTTTGCTGAGAACAGAACTTGTAGTTACTGTCTGAACACCTGATTAATCAGCCCGTCAAATGATTCTATGATTTGAAAAGAGCTCTTAGAAAATCCTGTCTCCGATGAAAGAGCAAGATGATGCCTTGACACTAGATTAAAAGAATGTGAATGAATTCAACTGGCCATATCAATTTCAGTTTTCCTAGTGGAAGTCTGGGCTAACTTCCCTGAGTTTTGGGAAATTATACTCACATAACCAAGAGCTGCTGGCTGCCTACCTATGCCTTAGGAGGCATGTCATAAGAAGGAAAGCAGTCCCTTATTTTTATCAGTCACTGACACCATAAACCATTGACTTTTTAACTCGTAGCAGAGACTAGTTTAAAATTACACTTTATTAATAGAAACAAAAGATAAATAATGAGAACTCTTTCTCTACTGCCAGTATTAATGTGGATTTTGTTTTTATCTGCAAGTGATGATTTCAAAATAGGGGTTCATTAAAGAACCCATTTTCAGCTTTCTCCAATCCAAATGCTTCTTAGAAGAATAGTCCTAAAAACTTCTGTCTCTTCAGGGTCTCTCAGGGCGTATCTCTTTATGTGCCATGTCCCAGGTTTTTACTGCTCCTGGAAAAGGAATTTGCAGTTTTGTGATGAGTAGCCCAACATTACATTCTTACGTATATATCAATTAAGGCCTACCTGTAAGTAGGACTCACTTTATATAAAACTTGCAGCTCTGTCTTTTGGCTGGGTAACTGCTTAGAGCCTGGAAGCCCTCAAAAGGACAGAAATACTTGTTTGAAGTAATTTTCAGTATATGAAGTTGCTGTCAACAGATGTTGGAGTATTTTTTCCCTGCTTTTTCCCTAGCAAGTGTGAAGGGCCTTAAAGCCATCAAGTGGAAGATTCAAAATGAAAAGAAAAAAAAAAGACAGGGAGTTTATACACAAAATGTGCAAGTTACAAGACTCCTTGACACAGGATAGTGACAGCCAGAAGTGTACATAGGTATAAGAAGACACCGACATGGACACTGACAAGAAATTCACAAGAGGTATTAAATGCACAGAAACCATTTCTGCCTCAGGAAGTCCATGTGCCACAAGCCCTCATCAGCTGGGACTTTTCTCAGAGCAGTTTTCATTGTATCATTCCTCTAATTTTATCTTTTTTTCCTAGACATTTGCTTGAGACCATTGTTCAAGACAAGAGAGTGACCTAAGACAGCCTCAGTTCTCTGATGTCCATTGGCTTGTTTTCATACACAAAGCATAAAATGGGCTTTAAAACAACAAATACTGGAACAGATGCTTATGTCATGGCCTGATTCTCCTCTCTTCCCAAGACTTATCTGTTCTGTAGATCAAGTGAGATACCTTCTAAGTCCAGACTCTTTTCAGTTTCTGGGCTTTCTTTCCTTAGAAGGAGTTAAGAGGGAGGTCAAGCCTCCTTCTCTCTTGGTTGTGTAACTGTCTTTAAATGTTTACCAAGATATGGCTTATCTCAGGCAATTTTTTTCTTCATTTGCTTTTCTTACAGCCCAGTGTTTAACTAAACAAACAGCGCAACAGTCGTCCCAACGGTCATGTCAACACAGAGTACTCATTAACTGTTTTTGCAGCTCCTCATCCATCACTGTGGGTATTAGAGCTTGACCTGGACATGGAAGACGTTGTCCTTAAAGACAAGCGTCTGTGTGGTTTCATGCTCATTCAGCTGCATGGGTTTGAAGTGATCATAAGCACAGCTGAGCTTATTTAAATGTGGAAGATTACAATCTAAAACACACGTCAAATACATAGATTCAGGTTTTCATTTTTAAGAAGTGCAATTAGCTACTGAAAATAGGGTAGCAAAGGAAGTAAGGGACTGCCTGTTTCCGGGAAACTTTATGCCTAGTTAGACAGGAATGGTTTAGTCAAACATGGGAGACACAAACGTGACTTATATCATAGGAGGAAAGGGATGAAGGGGGTAAGAACATTGATGCTTTAAGCTATACTACAGGTGACATTAAAATGATCCATTCTGGCCTATATAAGACATCTTGATTTCAAAATCATGTTCTAGTGGAGCAACCATCCCTCTAGTCCTTCCATTTTAAGCATGATGACTTGGAACATTCACAGACCTTGTTAAATCTTCCATCAGATTACATAAATTGGTAAAACCAAATATGAAATGAGAGAGCAGGTAGGATAGTCTTTCCATTTTGCCTTTACTTATCTCTTTTATAGTTCTTTTTATCTCCTGTTAAATCACTGACCTGATAATAAATTTATTATTTAAAAAGTAGTGTCTGGTCTACCTTTTATACATGATTCCAAAGATTTTTCTTTTTGAGCTGCCACAATCATGTTTTAGAATATTTTCTAGTGAGTTGTTATTTACTTGCCCTACAGTTCTTCATTCAAACACTGCAGTGTTTATGAATTTTCAAGCACCAGCTGTAACCATATTTGATATTGGGAACAATATATGTTATTATAGGCGTGTTTTTACCAACAAAATCCCTCTTCTCTACATGTCAAGTTCAATAAAATAACTGCAGTTCTGGAGTTAATTCCGCATGTAACAATGTGAGGTTTCTAACTGTATTTTTCTTGCAAAACAACTACATTGTAGTTGTGTATGATGAAACACAGTGAAAAGGCACATTTTTTTTAATTTTACTGTAAGTGGAAACAGTGTTTGCACCTGCAACACTGTTCAATACTTGCTCTTTAAGTTTTCACGTGGGGAGGGAGATTGTCCTTCCTTAGCTAAGGGAGTGCTCCAGGTATAACCCAGCTAGAACTAACTCTGCACTGGATCGGGCAGGAGCAGAGACACAGCTCCATATCCCAGTGTCTGGTGTCTTCCAGGCATACAGAATTGGACCAGGGAAGTGGCAAGTCATGTGCCAATTAGCAGAAAAACTTGAGGGGAAAGAGTTGGAAATCCACAGGGGGCAAAAAACTAAAAATGGCACCATGTATAGTAATAAATAGGGCATAATGGAAATAAAGGCATAAGTTGGGTTTTAATAGCAGATTATGAGATCTAATTATATGTCACTAAAATGAAATATTATTTTTCCTTTTGAAGAGAAGGATTATATGTATGATTACAGTTCTACAAACCAAAAAGAAAACAAAATTTACACACTCATCAAAGCACAGTATCCGAAGGAATCCCAACCCAAAGATTATTTTCTTACTTTCTACTGTTAAATATATTGTATTTTTTCTAAAACTGTGAAAAAACAAGTATTTCACAGTGTCCATAGTGGAAAATACTTAATGAGAATAGGTCCTTGAAATACAATCTAATTCAATGACAGATATTCCAAAACAGTCATATATTAGAAAATATATTTATACCTACTTTGTAATGATGTACAGATAATAAATGTGCTTTACTTCTGTATTTTATTAAATCTTAACTATTCGTAGATGAAGCCATGCTGTGCAGATTTCTCAATACGAAAATACCTTTTAGGGAAAAGCATTTTTCGTTTGTACAGCCAAGAGGGAACAGCTTGGCACAGCAAAAGAACTGGAGAAGCACTAATTTGCTATTTATCCATACACTTAACAGTGACAACTGTTTTCTGACAACAAGCTCCTTGCCAGACATGTCTCTTCTTGTGAGTGTGACCTGTGCTTTTTAACCCATTGCACCAAATTCAATCCTAAGCAAAGTTCACAGGCCTGTGCATTGACAGGTTGGGGTTTGATTTGCTTGCTCTAAAGGCAACAGTTATGATCCATTGGCCCAAACAGTGCTCTCCAACAAAGTGAGAAACTCAAGCTGGTGCACTCTGGCCAGTTCCCAGTCAGCACGCATGACACCAGGTCAGTGGAGACTGGGACAAGGTGATCCTCAGCTGGTGTGTCTCTGCAGCTGCTGTGCGGCTGGCTGCGGGGGTTAAACACAGGAATCACCAGGCACAGTGCCTGCAACGCTGTGGAAAGAGAAACAGAGAAACACATCTGTGGTCTCCTCCCGTAGAGCTCTGTTGTGCTGATGACAATGATTCAGGAGTGTCTCCAGCCTTGATGGCCTGCTGCCACACTCCCTTAGGGGTGTACGTATGCTCCCCCACAGCAGCACTCCATTCTGATTCCCAAATACACCTTCTGAGGGGCCTGTGGGCTCCTCCAACTGCTCAAAGTTCTGGCACACACCAGGGTGTTCATGCCAGTCCCAGAACCATCTGTGTCTGGCACGGGGCAGTTCACGGCCCCCACGGCCTCCTGCTGCCCACACCCTGCCACTCATGGCCAGCAAAGCATCTGTCAAACGGCCAAATGAAAGAGCAAAAGAAAAATTACACTTTCTTAATGGTGGGATCAAGCAAAGGGACATGGTTCTCCCATGGTCACCCAGCTCCTGCTGTGTTTTTGGAGGGACTCTCCGCAGTCTGTGCTTCAAGACTCCTGAGCAGTCCAGGTTATTCAGTGGTCCCAGGTGATGTCCCATACCCTCAGGAGGGGTTGCTGAGAAGAAGTATTAATGGTTGTTGCTAATCTGGAAACCTACTAATTAATTGCATGGTAGTAGAATTTATTGCTAAACTAGGACTGAAACTATTCTGTTGTGGCTGGTGCACAATACTCCAAAGCTGCCAATGTCACTGACACATGATGTCATCTTCTGGGCAAGAGGAAAGCTTTCGAAAGTAGACTCTGAAATGACAATTTTATTTTAATAATTCATCACAGTTTTCTTCATGGTCAAGAATGCCTTTTGTGAATGATCACATTGTGGGGATAATTAGAACAATATGAAATAAGTGGGATGAGTAAATGTGCTTTTCTAACAAAAATCAGAATTGAACAAGGAGTACTCTTTTGTGACTGGGTTTCTACATACAGCAAGGGTGGTTTTAGCAGTACGGATGGCTTGTGATTCAACCTTAATTTAAGTTTCTGGCTGGATTATACTCAGTATCAACATGAATTATAATTTTAATACCAGTCTTGTATTTAATTCCAAAACTGTTGGAGTTGTGTGTTTGTTTACATATTTTGATCCAAGATAAAATCTCAATGACAGTAAATAAACAGTGTCATGAAATCACTGTTTATTTATCATTGCTAAGAGAATTCACTTGTGTTGAACTGTTTTTCTTAAAGGGTTTTTAAGGGTTTTGTGGGTTGGTTTTATTTTGTTTTCTGTTGGTTTCTTCTTTTTTTGCAAGTATTTTAACTTTATTACCATGTTACTGAAAATGCTGGCTTTACACTGAATACTGCTCTCACTTGTGTCCTCCTGTGTAACAGAGTTTTAGTTAGTAAACACACTTTGAAAGTAAGGGTTCCAAGTACTGATATTTGCTTACAATCTCACCTTTGGGGAAAATATTTATTGGGGTAGGGCATTCTGTGGAAATTTTCTTTTCTCCTTCTGTAAAATATATCAGTTTAATAGTTTTACTCTACTATTTAGTTCTGCTATTTTTATAGGGCAATTATTGCATATAGATACATAATGGGAATATACACCAGGAAGAAGGAAAACCTGCTTAAACGGTAACAACATTAGTGGTACCCAGGGACAATTGGGTATGACTGAGCTATTAAATTTAGAAATAAGCTTAGTTTCAAAATTTTAACCATTAGAAAACCAAGGTTATGCTCTAGTTTTGCAATAAATGATGGGGAGCAAAAAGGCAAACTTATATTAAGACACAAACTGACAGAAAATTTTGACAAACAGAAGAGTTTTCTTGAAGGAAGAGAAGATATGATTTTATGTGATAAATGTAATGGGTTTCTTCCATGGTAGCATTTTTTAAAATTAACCTGTGAAAAGATCCAGGACTTTTCTGAGTGTGAACTAGGAGGCTATGTTTTCACATCCTTATATCTTCGATCTCCACAACTAAGCAAGGACTTGGGTACAGCCTTGAAATGGACTTTTACAAAGGCTTGTGAAAAGGAGAGTGGAAGACAGAAGTTTCACAAAGACACAAAGATGGGAATTTAAGGAAGCAAATTTCAGTACTTTCATAGTCTATACTATATTTTCCCTGGGTATGAATATAGGAAAAAGAGGAGTTCAAAAGAGCTGACTGTTAAACAGTCTGTGCTAAGGATGTCAACTATTGCAATGAGGAAGAAGCAGAAAACGTATCAAGATCTCTCCAGGCAGATTAAAAGCTCTCTAGTATCTTCAAAATACAAGGAAAAATCCAAATAAGGCCAAATTGCAACCAGTATTAACTAACAGCTTAAGGATTTAAGCCCAATTCATGGAATAAAACATCTCTTGCTCTTGTTAGTTATGTCAAAGGTTATCAGAAGATAGTTTTAGCTGAAATTATGAAGCAGAGGCTATTCATTCATCATTCTCTGTTGTGCTGCTTCTGTTAAAGGTCTGGAAAAAAGTTTTCCAGGAACCATACCTTCTCTTTCTCTGTATACACCATGTCATTCAGACCCCAGAGATTAAAGGAAAAGTAGTTTATCACATATAAAAACTCCCTGTTTTAAACATGGCCATTAAGGTTCAGATTCAAACAGAGGTCCTAACATTTGGAAAACCATCTAGTGTTTTCTTAAAGCTACTTAGGCAAACAGTGTGGAGTCACTGCCACTTGAGAAAATTATGCAAATGTCTTAACCAAGCACCACTGACCATAAGCCACGTACTTGTACTGAGCCCCTTCCGATGAAGCACAGTGACTACACTTCATCAGCAAGAATTCAAGTGCAGGCAAGTAAACTCCGTAAACATTTGGCATGTCTGGGCTAGAAAGGAAAATTCCACCACTTGCACTCATCTGAAATTTAGCTGTCTCCCACATAGCACAAAGAAAAATAACAAATAATATATGTAGGAACTTACTGGCCTTTTCTCCAACTTGAGGAAGGAGTCAATTTATGTTCCCAAACAGCTAACTAGATCTTCTGGTGCTTGGGGTGCTTTTCTGGTGCTTTATTTATCCTGTGTTCAATAGTTCTTTGCAAGTGCTGAAGTGAAAAGTTTTAAAGTACAAACTAGAGAAGTAAGCATTTGCACTTCTGTTGAGCTTTCCACCAGGTGATGTTCTGGAACAATGGCAGAATGACTGAAATGCTATTGCTAAGTATTTTAAAATACTTCCTAATCAGACCACCTGAATGAGTTGAGTAAGATCCATGGATAAAAAAATTTACAATTGCTACTCAGTGAATTACCTGGCAAAGGTTTAATCTTATGTTTAGACTGTCTGAATATAAGAGTCAAAAGATAAACTACAGAAAATTTTAGTGCCACTATAAAAGAAATAAAATTTTCCACGAATTTGTGTAAAGGGATACACCTGCTTTTGGGTAAATCACCAATCTACCAATCCCCTGCCGTACTGTGCTGCCTCAGATATGCCCATATGAGCAATTAGTTTAAGGAATTTTACATTTGAAAAGGACCTGATTCTAAACCTTACCTGTCTACATGGACCACATTATATATAATAATGTGGACATGAACTATGGACCTGATCCAGAGGTCCTAACTGCCCACAGCCTTACTGAGTCAGGTGGGAGCTGTAAGCTCTCTCAGGTTTTGAGAAGCAGACTGCTGAATTCTAAAAGGCAGTCTCAAACAGATCATTGTACTACAGATGAAGTATTCATGATATTAAACGTATCTCTGTCATTTAATGTCTGAAAAATTGTCATTTTCTTTTGCAGATTACCACACAAAACTTGCAGTTGTATTTATAAGTGGTGGAATTGGAGCCCAAAGTGTAGAAATAAGTTCAAAATATGCATATGTTTTACTCATGGAAAGCTAGTCAATACCAAAAGTATCTGTCATATCAATTACAGCTAATTACCAAGCAGCTACAATTACCAAGAACCATGCCTCAGAGCATATAAAGCTTGACAAATTCCTTGCTTTCTTGAGCTCAGCGAACAAGGTGGCCAAGAAGGCAATGGCATCCTGGTCTGTATCAAAAACAGTGATGCCAGCAGGACCAGGGCAGTGATCATTCCCCTGTACTTGGCACTGGTGAGGCCACACCTCAAATACTGTGTGCAGTTTGGGCTCCCTCTCTACAGGAAAGGCATTGAGGTGCTGTAGCACGCCCAGAGAAGGGAAATGAAGCTGGTGGAGGGTCTGGAGCACAAGTCTTACGAGGAGCAGCTGCGGTTGTTCAGCCTGGAGAAAAGGAGTCTCAGGGAGGACCTACAACTACCGGGAAGCAGGTTGTAGCAAAGCAAGGTGGGGGTCAGTCTCTTCTCCCAAGTAACAGGTGATAGGACAAGAGAAAATGCCCTCAAGTTTCACCAGGGGAGGTTCAGATTGGCTATTGGGAAAAACTTCTTCATGGAAAGAGTGGTCAAGCACTGGAACAGACTGTCCAGGGAAGCAGTTGAGTCACCATCCCTGGCAATATTTAAAGATGTGTAGATGTGGCACTTCAGGACATGGTCTAGTGGTGGATTTGCCAGTGCTGGTTTAACAGTAGGACTCGGTGATCTTAAAGGTCTTTTCCAACCTAAATGATTCTATGATTCTAAGATGAAACTATACACGAAGTGCCCACAGCCAGCAGGAGCCTGGGGAACTGAAGGTTATACAGCAAACAGCCGGGATTAGAACCAGTCCCGTACAAACAAACATGAGATGAAGGACTGCAGTGTAGGAGAACAAAACTACTTTTGAGGCAAGGTTGTGTGGTGAGATTAATTATAATACATGCAAAACCACAAAATTGGTAATACCTAATAAATTGTTAATGGAGGCAGGCGGGGAAATTACTGCTATCTTGAATTAGTGTTTTCAGCTGTGACTGAAGTACAGAATCTCTTGTTAAACAGAATCATTATTGAATGAGTCAATGAACCAGGTACTACTTCATCAACAGACAAAATCTTGTGGTTGCCTTTCCCTCTCAACAGCAATGCACACATCTCAGTGTAGCACTTTATCAGGTGTGGGTTTATTTTTTATTAAAAGCCAACAAACTAACAAAACCAAACAAAGCATAAACCTTAAGGTATGAGACTGTTAATATAACTTACCATTTCAGGTCCTCTTTCTGAGTCTCACTGTCCCTTTTCCTTCCCGTAACATCATGGTGCTGAAGCATGTCAGTGTGAAAAGTGAGGCTAGAGACCACATTTCAGAATTCTTGCTAAGAGCAAGGTATGAATATGCTTTTCTTCACAAGTACATCTTCAATTAATTTTCTATAAAAATTTAGGCACAAGTTACAAACTTCTTCCTGGTTCCAGAGCTCCATATGTAAGTTTTCTCCAATACATTACCCTTGGACTGACAACTGGCACGGTCACTGATAATGTGTAAACACCACGGTAATTCTCTCATTCCAAGTCAGACAGATGCTAGAAACACATAAAACATAGAAACACGCAAAAACACATGCTAGAAATCTGATAAACACATTTGGCATCTATCTATGCAACCAGCTTGAGGGTCTTCTGACTTCAAGCACAGCCACTTCTTGCACTGAGTTTGAGGCTTGGTTTGCTTCTCCTCCCACTTGTCACAGAAGGCTGTTGGACTGCAATGAGCCTCTTTCAGTTGCTGCTGGACTTCCACTTCTGTGGGCTGCTATGGGTGTGGAACTGCAGTCTCAGCCAATGTTGCCAATGTTGTTCTGCAGCCACTTTGGGAATATTTCCATCTCTTACTTTGCACTAAAAAGACACTGTTAATTTCTTATAACACATGAGGCAGAACCCTTATCCAATATGATTTACCTAAGAAAATTAACTAAGCACAGTTATTTTTTGTATATTATACATATTATATATATGTAAAAGAGAAATCTGTTATCTTTTTATTTGCTGGAGCTTCCTTGTATCACACTTACAATTGGTAGTTAACAACAGAAAAATTAAGTCAGCTATAGCTTTTTGGTTCTCTTTCAAATCCAAAGAATAAAAAATTTATGATGCTGTTCTGGAATCAGTCCTAAACATACATTCTTGGACTTGTTTTAAAAGAATTCTTTATTCCAAAAATAACTCCGTGTTCCAAAAATTTTTACTCGGTATATACTGCCCATATTAAAAGCTTACACAGCTTTTAAAAGCTTAAGTTACGCATATTTCTTTTGTTTCAGAAAGATAATGTACAGCTTTCATTGTCTCTGTAACAAATAGGTTGATTAAAAAAAAACTTGTCAAGGCAAAGTTGTAAAATGTGATTCATGGCATAATGACTTTAAAATCAAATTCAGATCCCGTGTAAGTAGATGCATCACTACATTTTTTGTAGCAATGACTCATACCAGATCTGAATTTGGCTCTCTGCTAGAAACTGAAATCTTGATACCTCCATTACTGCAACATTGGCCAGTTCTGTTTCCTCTCTAAGTTTTAGTGGGTTCTGTGTTTTAGAACTGTCTTTAATTCAGCACAATAGAAGGGTGCACAAATTCTTAAGGCACAAGATTTGGACAAAGAGCATCTGGTACAGACTTCCTGTGAGATCTTTGTCTCTGGAAGTATTTCTATCTGAAGACCTAAAAATCCAAACAGTACGTCTTTCTATTTTTACTGCCTCTGACTCTGGGGTGAAATCCAGACCTCTAATTTGAATTTCTAGTTCAGTGTCTAGGCTTGTGTAAAGGTGTTTGAGGTGAGTTACACAGTTCAAAACATATGCTTTCACAGTATCTTTCTGAACAGTGATCCAACTTAAATATCTGTATTAGGAGGCCGGCTTCACCATGTATTCAACAGAGACAGATATTTCTTCTTCTTTCCATTGATTTCAGTTAAATAGTTGAAGTAAGATACAACAACACGTCCTCAGAAGCAGCAATCCAAAAGCCTCTCTCCACCTGCAGAAAAGCCACACAGAGCTGGACCACAAGTTATAGTGATGGAACTTCTCTGGACAGTTTTTCCTTTGTTTCATTTGGGCTCCAGAGTCTGGAATTCCTTCCCTTTCCCCAAACCTGTGTTGTGTACCTAAAGACATCCTTACCAAGAGCTCAGCGTGTGCTAACTTCTAGCTTTTAAACACAGCTGGCAGAGGAAGCTGTGCGGCAGGCCCTGCTCTCCATCAAGCTGCTGAGTGACTGGCAGTCTCAGCCCTCCACATGTCCAAACTCCCTCTTGTCAAAGGAATGGCCCCTGATTTCTGTAAAGACAGATGTGTTTTGTGCTGGGAAAGAGGGAGCCTGACTCTGCAACCTACTGCATAGGGCCTGTATCCATGAGGGAGGAGTTTTTCTCTCTACCTCTGAGTTTTACCTATTTCAGTACAAAGTGGGGGAGAAGGACTCCACTTTCTGCAAGGTGAATGCCTTAGCCAGCAGGTGACAGAACCAGTGGTCCCCTCACATCTGCTCTGGCCTTATGAATGCTCTGCTTTCTGCTGCTTACAGAAACACAGGCATCATCTGCTTAAATGCTTGAAGTTAGGTAACCTTTCTGGAAAAAGCTTTCTATTCAGTCCAAATGCAGTAGCATTCAGATTCTGATCTGGATGATCAGTTAACATGAAGCATCAAATACATTCATGTATATTCTCGAGTACCTACAGTCTTGATGTAACCAGTGTTATCAAATACTCCTATAATGCAATCAGAGTAAATAGGAAAAGGGGAACACATCTCCGCAGGGCAGGGGTGTTGGAACTAGATGCTCTTTAAAGTCCCTTCCAACCCAAAACTTTCTATAATTCTACAATTACACGAAATTTTCATAATCTTACCTTTATAAATGCAAATTTATTTTATAAAGGCAAGTAATACAGTAAAATACGTGGTTGTCTATTAGCAGTTTTTAGCAAATGAAATATGAAAGGGATTAATAGGGATACTATAGTGTATATGTATATAGAATATCAATATATATTAGTATATATAAAGTAGATTAATACTGATTCATGCTATCATGGGTTAGTTTACACAATACACTTTTATATAATTATTTATGAGTATTTAAAACTGTAGTAAATACTAATGCTGATGTAAAACACAGAAATAGTTAGGCCTTCAGCTCTGCAAATTCCAACAGATTCTTCCCACAACACTAAGCTTATCCACAGCCTAACTATTTTATGGTGCAACATTTTTACCTTCACATTAAATAAAGCACCATGATTGTAACTTAGAAAGACAAACAGAAATAAAAAGGTTATTGAAGTATTGTGTGAGTGAGTTAACAGTATTGTAAGAACTCTGGCTTCTGGAATTTCCTGAGTTTTGAGTGCCTGACTTTATGACTTGGGACTGCACCAAAACTAAAAATTTCTTTATAGAGAAAAGAGGGAACAAAACCCAGCATACTTTGTTTGGGATTTTTCTACATGTTTTTGACTTCCTCAGCACATCTTATAAATTGCCTATGCACAACCTTACACCTCTTTGGCTAACATTGGCTAAACAAAGAGATAATAAAGAGCCCTTGGCAAACAATAATCTGTCATAAACCTTATTGCAGAGCACAGTGTGCTCCAGCTAGCTAGACTCAATACTTTTCACCTACTTTCCTTCTGCTGCTCCCTCTAAGCCTCATGCATCAGGGCATACCAATCTGCTCTCTAAAGCTTAGTAGTTCCTTGCTACCTTGAAACTCAGACTTCAGTAAAAAATGCCTTTAAAAATGTGACATGCAAAAGTGAAGGTATGGCTTTGTGAACCTGGACAAAGAATTTATACCTGCTGTACCTACCTTTGCATTCACTTTTGCCTCTTGTCTGTTTAGACACAAATAAGCTTTCCACTGCAAGAGCTCCATGCATACTTCTGATTAATGCTAAAACATCAAGGCTACTTCAAAGTTGGTGCACAGACTACAGGTGTCATAATCTCCTGAAACCCAAGCCTTACCAGCTGTCTACCTGACCCTAGCATCTTTCCTGACTTTGAAGATACTGAGAGGCAATGCACGCAAGCCTCAAGTGCTGCTATTTATTCCTCTGCTTAACAAGGAAGAAGGCCCAAGACAGATACCTACAGTGCAAGGGAAAAAAAAAAAGCGGGGGGGGGCCTTAGTTTATGGCCAGACTAACATACATTTAATGGGGCACACCATTTAGGCTCAGCAAGGACAATGTCAGTGTGGACACAGATTATGTGCTTGTCATGCACCTTACAGAAAGGAGCCCCAGCTGGTGCAGCTCAACAATAATCAGGGACACATTCAGAAGCAGAGTTGTTGTTTGGGTTTTTTTTATGGATTAATTGAAAGTACAAAAACTGCTTGCCCTCCTTACTTTTTTATTTATTTTTTTTTTACTTTGTCAAATAGCTTCTGTTGAACCTCATACATATACAGCTCAGACAGACGGAAGAAAACATCATTGCTACTGCTGTTTCCATATGCATGCAAGGCAAGCTGCTGAACACCTTCTAAACCCGTTTAAAAGGTGTTCAAGGGCTTCTCTCCTTGAATAGCATCAGAATCCTTACAGCAATACTGTGTAATCCTCAAATGTGCTTTGTTTTATTGACACAGAAGACATAAACCAGACTAGAAAGTGGTCTTAGAATTGATGTTTATTGTGCGGGTCCCACATAAAGATATGAAATATATCTGATGCATGACATGAGAGCAAATAGTAAATGAAAACCAGAAGATTGCTTCTGTACCCAATTGAAATATTATACAGAGATATCAGAAAGAAAATAAGCCAGGCTGAAAAGAAACTTTACAAGCAGAAAAGCTATCCTGCAAAAAGAGCTAAATGAAGCATATGTGCTTCTAAATCTCATCCTATTTTAAGGAGTTTAATCATGGATAAGCCTTTTGCTGCCACCTGTACAGAAATCAATGTAGAGTACTTCAGGGCAGTAAAAATAAGTAGGATATCGAACAGTTGAACTAACAGACATGAATCAAACCAAGGATCCAAACTTTTCCACAGTAGAAGTTTTATCCACGTTCATTCTTGCAGATGACAAGTTTAACTGCTCTTCAGTAACATTCATTTTCATGTGAAATATTATTTCAACTTTGGCTTCTCATTTACCCAGTATAGAAACCACACAAGCGTAAGTGGCAGGTGTCAGAGAACAAACCTGTTGTTGACCCATGCAGTTGTTTCCAGAGCTCTGGAGAGACTGCTAGTCTGATGAGGGTGCTCACAACCCTCTTATGCTGAGATCACAAACTTTTTCTCTGTGAAAAGTAGTTTTCCTGCCTCAGAGGCACGCCAGAGCAGAGTCCTGGAGGACCACTGACATCTGGTGGTCACTTCACTCTAAAGAAAGCTAAGTCATATATATTTAATTTTACTGGGACTTGATCAAATTACATTTTACAGATGGTCTGACAGAAATACATGCCAGGGGAGCATTAAGTTACAGGTCTTACTCTGTGTTTATTAACTTAGTGGAATTTGATAGCTACAAGTAAATGCAGATGAACTGCAATACACAAACAAAAAACTCAGTTAAAGCTGCCAGTACATTATTAGTATTGTTGGATTAAACTCACTCTAGAGATAATAGAGCTTTTCTAAATAGAGCACATTTAATTCAACAAGTTCTTGAGAACAACTGGGTCATGAAATATAATTATATAAAACTGTCTTTTTGACAAATAAAAAAGTGCATTTTTTCCTGGGTAAGATGTTTCTTATTACTGAAAAGGAGTAATGAGATTTAGGTCTACTTTTGCTGGACAACCAGCACAATATTAAATAATAAGCAGAAGTATTCAATAATTTTATCCATATTGATATGTGTTAGATGGTGAGACTTCCCAGACAGAAACTGCCTCAGTTCTCTCCAGCAAACTTGAGATGATCTTCTTGACACCTAAATGCAATTGTGCAGAGAGACCACAGCCACTAGCACTGGACCTCAAATTTACTTAGGCCTGTTAGCACTGATTGTTGATAGGCAAACACTTAAAGCTATGCTTTGTTTGTTGCAGCTATGTACAACTTGTAAACAAAACTCTGAGGCTTTCAAACATTCATCAAGCATACAAAAGTCTTACTAAACTGTCGTGAGAATTTTCAGCCCTTCCAAAATGCTTTTTTTGCTGCAAAATGATTCAACATCTACTTTCAGGTAAATGTATATTTCTTGTTGAAACAGGAGCTCAGTTCTAAACTAATAGAACTCACAGCATCTGTTGAGTAGTAGGAAGTAATCAAAATGTTTTTCTACACCTTTCCTCCATGCTACAAGAGTGCAGTTTTGCAAAAAGTCAGCAGTACAAATCATCTATCTCCAAACTGTACTGTATTTTTCACTTACCATCAGCTCGATCCCTATCCATAAGTAAACAGATTGCTAAATTAGAGCTTTACCTTCAACATAACCTAACCAGACCGACAGATAGTGAACTGTTTTTAATTACTTATACAAAAATGCATTACTGTGCATACGTTTTCTAGTTGGCTGTGGCACATTGTGGGCAAACATTTTATAGAGGCACATGCAATTGCTAATGTTGCCAAGAAGTGTGCAAAAAATAGCCAGTGCTCAGAGTGAAACAAGAAAGGGTACATGGGACACTCATATGGAGGTAACTGTATCAAGCCACCCCAATGAAAGCAGCAAATGTGCACTAAGATAGTTTGATTTGATTCTGACAGAGTTTGCAGCTGAGCCCAAAAGGCTTTTTGAAAGACAAGTGTCAGGTGTTTCACTCCCATTTGCATTTCAGCAAAATTCTAGTTTCTGTTGTCCAGTGACGCCTCTGGAGAATTTCACTTGTGCGGTGCACAAATCACTGATGTTCTTACCTGTTTCAGGTCTTTTCCTGTACTGCTGCATGAACATACACTGACAAAAGTGGCTTCACAAGATTACTTTTTAACACATTCCTAAAGGTCCAACTGCAAATCTACAGACATTAATCAGTACAGAGAGACTTGCTCCCGTACACAACAGGCACAATGTTCCACTTAAATCTTACTCTGAGCATTTAAAGTAAGAGCTATTTTCAGTATTTTAACAATGCTGGTTTCTGCACAATAATGCATTTCATCTACAGTGAAAAGCTGTCACATTGTTGCATATCTATTAAATAAAAGCATTTTAATTAGGTCAGCTACTGGGTAAAGGAGACAACAACCACTTTAACAAAGCACTGCCACAGTTATGGGCCCGTGGCTGAAAAGAAAGTCTCTTCCTTCCTTTGTCATCTCCACAACATATATTTTTGAAAAATATCTCAGCATTGCCAACCCAATTATACAGCAGCAGGAGATGATTACTGTGTGACAACGTTCTAATTCACAGACATAATTGTTCTTCTATGCTTATATTTTATTGAGGATATTTTCCTGGGGGGTAGAGATGTCCTCCACTCACCACCAGGGACAGACAAGGTCTAAAAATAATTTTGCCTGGTTCTAATCGATAGCACCATGTTGGCAAATCTCTTCCGAAGACACAGGAAAGCAAGATAACCCACTCCCGCCAGCATGCTGACCAGCAGGGTGGTGCCAAGAACCCTGGGAGCCCTTTTCTTGGCCACACGGAATGCTGTTGGCAGGACAGCTGAGATTAATATATTATTGACGTGTCCCAAAACTTTGTAAAATGTTTTTCTCTTCACAACACGCTCATAATAAGCTTCCAAGTTGGGCCGCTTTCCATTTCCCCAGTTTCTTCTTGCTAATCCCAGAAACTTCAGGCGATGTAATGTGACAGCAAGTGATACATCTGCCAGACTGAAGAAATCACCACAGAGCCAAGGCTGATTTCCATCTTCTAAGCGGAGATAAAACATAAAGGATTAGGAACTAATGGAATATGAGCACATTTAGTTTAGTGCTATTTCAAAGTACCGTCTAATAAACAGCAACAACACTTCAGCTAAAATATTACTTTAATCAACGAACATTTTACTAATCCCTGTCCACTCTTTGCACAATATTGTAAAGTCTTAGGCTCAGGAGCCTGACCTACATTTGTTAAGGAAAAAAAGATCCACATTCCAGGCTCATAAATTAAAACCCACAGTAAACACTTATTTTCCTCGACTACATTTCTCAAATCTGGATTAAATTAAACAGGATTGGAAAGGAGGAAGGCAGTTTAGCTTTTACTGAAAAGCTACCACTTGTCTGAAGATCTTATCATCTTGCCTGTGTCACTCAGCTCCGTGGCATTCACTCAAGAACTAACTCCAGCTAACTTGTTGGAGGCTTTCAAGTCAAAAAGAAATGGATCAGATGACTGACTTGCACCAAACATATCAGCTCAGTGAGACGACGGAGCTGGTCTACCTGTCCTTTTTTTGTGTCTCTTAGACCCTAGACCATGGGGGTTTTACACTGAGATGTTTGAGAAATGACAAATATTCACATTGTTCACCACTAGTCAGGAGCACAGATGGAGACTGTAGGTACCCTCTCCAGTCAAAGGAAAGAGGTGACTCTTCCTGGGATGGCTCAGAGCAGGCACTGCCTGGCAGAGTCACACTTCGCTGTCAGTGATCTGAACCACCACCACCCAAAAGGGCTGACATGAACTGACTATGCCAAGAGCTTTTGAAACCCAGGACATGAAACTTGATAGCCAGCACAGCTATCATAGCTGCCAGCATAAGTACTCTGCTCTAGCCTAGATCTCGAATAGGGAGGACTATGCTGTTCCCTTCTCATTTGTAATTTTTGCAGTTCATCCCACACAGCAGGCATGCAAAAATGCTGGTACGAACACTTAGCAGCACCTCTCCGGAAACGGAGAAATTTTGCAATCTCCTTTCCAACACATTTGCCACCAGAGAAAAGCAACAGCTTGGCACAAAGCTGGTACCAGTTCATTTTGACTGGTTACACAGGTCTGAAAGAAAGGCCTCTGTAGAAAAGGAGCATATCCTAGGTTGCCGAAAGGATACCTGGGAATTCATCCAGTGCATTAAATAAGATGATGGAAAAGAACAAAGAGTTCATCCTGTGTGAAAGAAAGGTGCCTGCAGTGGCAGCAGCAGTAGTTGAGGGATTCAAGCAGTTGCAAGAGAAGCAGGAGCTCCGAGTTTGGCCAGGACCTGGAGCAGTACAGATCACAAATCTCAAAAGCAGCGACTACCTCAGACAAAATTCTGAGAGGCAATAGCCCTATGTTTTCCAAAATCCTGTGATCCCAGCAGTTTTCACAAGCTCATCAATATTGTATCGATTGACTCCTTGGAAAGGCTACTTAGGAGAAAAAGGAAAGCGGCTGCTGGAAATGATGGCAGACGTAGTTTGCTGAACAAAATCCTTCCATCCTTTATGAGGTAAATTATTTTCTGTGCCTCTTTCACTGTTGAGTCAGTAGAAAATTTAATCTAGATTTTCAACTGCTGGTTCAAACCTACAGTTGTGATAGTAACTGGTACTTATTACAACAGCTATTTATAGAGCTAAATGCAAAAAGTTATTGATTTGAGCAGATGCAGTTGATATTGATTGATGCTTCATGCAGTTCCCAGTGAAGTCAGGTGAAGGACTCCTATTAACACCACTGGGAGTTGAACCACGCTGTGAATAAGCAGAAGGCTAATCCCATTTAAAGAGAATTTAGGATGCTGACAAGGTTAAGTGCCTGTGGGTATAGATCAGGGGGAAGGTCAGCATTTGCAGATGTCCTTGTAGGAGTGTGTTACAGACCTTCTAGCCACCATGAAGAGGCAGATGATGCATTCAACAGGAGGCTGGAAGAAGTCTCTCAGTTTCCAGCCCTTGTACTTGTGGGGGACTTCAGCCTGCCAGAGGCCTGCTGAAAATACAACACAGTGGAGATGAAGCAGTCTAGCAGGTTCCTGGAGTGTGCAGCAGAGAATTTCCTCTCAACTGGGGAAGGACTCAGGGGTGATGTGGTGGTCAGTGGCTGGCTGGGGCACAGCAACCACGAAATGGTGGAGTTTTCAGTTCTGCGTGAAGTAAGGAGAGGCACCATCAGAACTGCCACCTTGGATCTCTGCCAGGCAGACTGTGGACTGCGTAGGAGATTGATTGGCAGAGTCCCTCGGGAGTCAGTCCTGAAGGGCAAAGTAGTACAGGAAGGATGGGCAAGCTTTAAGGAGGAATTCCTAAAGGTACAGGAACAGGCTGTCCCCATATGCTGTCAGGAAAAAAGACTGGCCTGGTTAAACAGGGAACTTAGGCTCGAACTCAGACTGAAGAAGACTGTCTCACCTCTGGAAGGAGGGGGTCACTACAAGGATGTCATGAGGTTATGCAGGAGAAAATTAGAAAGAAAGAAAGCCAAACTGGAACTTAATTTGGGCACTGCAGTCAAAGACAACAAAAACAGTTTCTGTAAATACATTGGCAGCAAAAGGAGGGCTGAGGAGTCTCCATTCTTTGCTGGATGCAGGGGGAACAGTGTCAGGGGATGAGGAAAAGGCTGAAGTCCTTAATGCCTTCTTTGCCTCAGTCTTTAATACCAAAACCCATGGTCCTCAGGATATCCAGCTCCCAGAGCTGGAAGCTGGTGATGGGGAGCTGAGTGAAGCCCCTATAACCCAGGAGATAATGGTCAGTGACCTGTTATGCCAGTTAGACACCCAAAAGTCTATGAGTTAAGGTGGGATGTGCCCAAGAATAAGAAAGGAGCTGTCAAAAACTTGCCAGTCATTTCAATCATTTACCAGCAATCCTGGTTAACCAGAGAAGTCCCTGTTTCCTGGAAATTAGCAAATGTAATACCCATCTACAAGAACGGTCAGAAGGAGGATCCAAGAAACTACAGACCTGTCATCCTGACCTCGGTACTGGGAAAAGTCATGGAGCAGATCATCCTGAGTGTCACTACATGGTGTGTGCAGGACAGCCACGGGAACGGGCCCAGCCAGCATGAGTTTACAAAAGGCAGGTCTTGTTTGGCCAACCTGACCTCCTTCCATGACCAGTGACCCGCTTAATGGATGACAGAAAGGCTGTGGATATTGTCTGTATAGACATCTGTAAAGCCTTTGACCTGTCTCCCAGAGCATTCTCCTGGAGAAAATGGATTGGACGGGTACACTCTTCATTGAGTGAACAACTGGCCGGATGTCCAGGCCCAGAGAGTGGTGGTGAATGGAGTTACATCCAGTTGGTGGCTGGTCACTACTGGGGTTCCCCAGGGCTCAGTATTTGGGCCAGTCCTTTCTAACAGGATGAGAGGAAATGGCCTTAAGTTGCGGCAGAAGAGGTTCAGATTAGATATTAGTAATGTTTTTCACTGAAAGAGTGGTCANGAGTGGTGGTGAATGGAGTTACATCCAGTTGGTGGCTGGTCACTACTGGGGTTCCCCAGGGCTCAGTATTTGGGCCAGTCCTTTCTAACAGGATGAGAGGAAATGGCCTTAAGTTGCGGCAGAAGAGGTTCAGATTAGATATTAGTAATGTTTTTCACTGAAAGAGTGGTCAGGCATTGGAATAAGTTGCCCAGGGCAGTGGACAGTGGGATATGGTTTAGGGATGATTGTGATGGTGCTGGGTTGACAGTCAGACTAGACGATCTTGAAAGTCTCTTTCAATCTTGATGATTCTGTGATTCTGTGAAAAAATTGACTTCCATTTTGCTGGAGGCAGGTAAACAGGACTGCTTTCCAAGAAGGTGAGGGAAGGGGGTTGCCTAACAATTAGAGCAATTATCCAGATTGCTTATTCTGCACATACCACAAATATCAGCAGAGAGTTTGCACAAGATTATAATATACCTGTGTTAAACATTAAGGTTGTGATCATTAGAGTGAACTGAGGCCTATACCTAAAACATCAACATCCTGTAGTTAATTTTTTTCTGATTTTGTTGATAAAATACTAAAAAAATGTGCAGCTAATTATACTCATTTTGCTGAAAATGTGATCAAGCACTCTCATGAGATAGTGAGAACTCATTGACAGAAACAGTAAAGTAAGTTAGTATTTAAAACAGTATTGATCCCTTCTGTGATGTATAGATCAATATATACCAGAAGTATCAAATCTGACACATTAAAAATTGTTTTATAATAGTGCTGTCAACAAGTTTACTCAGTATCCTCAAACAGAACTATTAACAGGATTTAGCAAGAATAATTCCTTACCTGGTGTTTCCTCATTTCGCCGCTGCAATTCAGTCTCAACCTGATCCAAAACTTTTTCCAGTTCATCCAGTATTTTCTTTAGGTATTTTATATTATCATGATCCAGCAGTTTAGACTAAATAGACATACAGGTTAGTGTTTTAATCATCATACAGAGTTTCTATTTTTATCACACAAGCTTATACTTAGGACACTACAGTGTTTATTCATAAAATGTTATTTTCTCCACATAGTCAGCTGGATACTAAGTACATGGATACTGGTGACAATTCAGAAAAGAGAAGGAAAACTTTAGAGATGCCAGATATTAAGGTTTGCCTCCCCCTGCAGGGTGCTCAACAGCCCAACACCAGCACTGATATGTACTTACCTTAGAAGTCCATGGGACCAGGCCAGTACTTCAGCACACACTTGGAAGTGTGTAGCTGATCTGAGGACATGCCTTGAAGGGTTAAACCACTGCATGACATTACTGGTAATGACAGGTGAAACAAATGTTTATATTGTGACCAAAAAATCTAACGCTAACAAGCTCATAATAAAGGAGCCAATACAAAGGGGTTTCCTACCTTAAGGCGCTTCTGTTTTGCTATATAGGCATCTTGAAGGTCTGGATTTTCTTCCGCAAGTTTCTTCAGTTCCGATTCTGTGTTACTTATTTGGCCTGATGGAAAAAAAAAACAAAACCAAAAACGAAGGCAAACAAAAAAAGGAATGACAAATATTAGATATCCAAACATACTCATAATGCAATCCACAGGAACGGATCAACTGCCTGTATACGAATATCATATCAAAGGAATAGGAAGTGCTACTTCAATACATCATCCGCACCAAGTTAGGATTTAAATACAACACATTTTGGAAAACTTAACTTCATTTTTAAATTGACCCACCACACCTTCAGCTCATCAGTTTGCAGTGTCAAAGTGCTGATAAGCCCACATTGAGATTTTTTGAAGGTTAGTGTAGGTCATATGCATAATTTTACAGCAAAAGCCTAAATGCCACTGAATGTGGAACCAAGGTGTTTTCATTTAGCTAAAATGTGATGCCAAAGTCTGTGATTCTTTTGGAAATGTTCATTAAGAACTATGTGGATGTCCTAGAAAAACATTCATTATATGATTTAAAGAACGAATGATGTGAAAAGTTTAAGTTAATTCTACTGATTTCTACTACATAGCCTTTTGTATAGCTTTTTCCTTAAAATGGGGCTTTGCTTGAAAATACCATACTTATAGACCTAGAATACCAAAAGATAGTGATTAATAAAACTTCTTCTAAAAATAAGTATTTCTAATAATAAACCAAGAACAAAATAATTATAGAGCATGAATCACCTCTCACTTGTACTTGATAATAATGTTTAGTTACAATTAAGTCTTAAGAATTAAACTGATAAAAATTCTTTCTAGAGAATAACGAACTCACTGTTTCACGTATTCATTTCAACACGACTGTGAAAGCCATCCTTCAATATAGTGTATGAAGAAATTCAAGGATGTACTCATACAACTAAAATCTTACATATGCAATGAATTACTTACTTGGATTTGGTATGCATAAACATAATACACAACTGGCTCATGCCTTATTACATCTAGCAGTCTGAAAAAAACCCAGTGTTTCAAGCTGAAAACTAAACCATCCAGGAGAAGTTTGAACATGCAAAGGAATTGTCAAGAAACATCCACAGGCTTTCAAAAAAAATGCTTCCAATCAAAAAAAGTAGGCTATGCTTTAAGCACAAAAAGATAAGAAAGCATCCCAATTTAGATGAGCAATAATGTTAGCTCTACCAGTATGAACATGTGCAAATTGAGAACAATTTATACCAACTAGAAGCTAGAGGGAAAGAATACATACAGCAAGAAAAGCAGAAGACAATGTTGTAAAGTGAATTGTAATAAAAGCACTGATTATCAACATGTGAAAACAGAAAAACCATCCACAATGCTTATGAGTAAAGCACAATTGTTCAATAAATAGTTAGCATTCACGTTTGGGAAAAAAAAACCAAAACCACCAAACCAGACAAGGCACTGATGTAAGAGAATAATTTAAGTTCTTGGACAAGGGGGAGTGCCTTTAAGCTGAAGGAGGTAGATTTAGATCAGATATGAAGAAGAAATTATTTCGTGTGAGGGTGGTGAGGCACCGGAACAGATTGCCCAGAGAAGTTGTGGACTCCCTATCCCTGGAAGTGCCCAAGGCCAGGCTGGACGGGAACAGCCTGGTCTAGTGGAAGGTGTCCCTGCCTACAGCAGGGACATTGGAACTGGATGATCTTTAAGGTCCCTTCCAACCTAGGCCATTCTATGATTCTATGATTTTATGATCCTATGATTCTATGTTACTTCAGTAACATCACTCATTCAACTATATGGAAAATTAACTGCCTGCCTTCACTTCTGACAGCATAACAGCACGGCTAGTAAGAGAACTGACTTACCAAAAATTTTAAGGAGGAGGATAAGACATTTTGTTGGAAATATGATTTCTCAAACTAACACATATCACCTTTTATGATATCATGGACTTACTAATAGTATAGTTGCATCATATTTCAAAGACTCTGCAGTATTTGACTTTGTTCTACAGAGCATTCTAAAATATCATACCAAAAAAAATCAACAGTATATAAACCACTGACATTGACAAAAAAATCAGAGATCTCAGAATGTAAGTGTAAACAGGAAATCATTATCCAGCCGTGCTGTCAGGAGTTTATCCTTGTCCTAGAACTACTTAGTTCTTTTGTAATACATAGAAGGAAACATAAAGGCATTAATTAAAATGCCTTTATAATAAAAATTAAAATAAATAATTAAAAATAAATCATTAAAAAATAAAATAAAATTTTTGCCATGGTACAAAAATTATCTCAACAGACACCTCAAAAATAACACTTCCTCTTTCCCATTTTCAAATCACAACAGAATACACAATCAATAAAAAGTATATGCACAAATCATCAAGGACTGCAACTAAAATTCATGAACTGTGCTGAGTATTTTGTGTTTAAGGTGGGCTTAAGAAAGGAAATGAATGCAATGCAGCAACCTACTAAGTTATAGACATTCAGAGCTACACCAGTACATACTACGGATTCTGCTGGTAGCATAGGCTGGAATCATGGAGTCCACTGTTAACTCAGGGTGCAGGATACAGCCATGTGTGTAGGCATCCATAGGCAGGGAGTCTAAAAGCTCTCTATAGTGTTGCACTCTTGGATAATACATGCTCCCCTCTTCTGGCATTAATCTTGGTACTCCCTCTGCAAAATAAAGTTAAAAATAAAGTTAAGAAAAGAAGAATGCTCTAATTGACCAAAGTTGATTCAGTTATGTCCAGCTGGGACAGGTAACACAGCCACAGTTAAGAAAGCTTCACTTGTTCCCCAGCATAACTCAACAGTGTTATTGTAGCTCAGACAAATGTATATTTGTGGTTCTTTTCCAAATGTTTTAATAATTCCAATTCCTATGCACCAAGCCACATAAACACATATTTAAGAGGTTTTCAAATCAGAAAACCAGACTCAGCTCTGTTACGTACATCTAGGAATGGGTGACCATGATAAACAACCCTATAATGCTCTCACAGTTGGGCACAGCTGAAATTCCAGAATATTGTTATGGCTGAAACATTACTACTGCTGCAATGATGTGAAAATTACAGTATAGGAATCCTACTCAAAGCATGACTGGAAGTATTCCTACACATCACTGATTTTTACCCCACCCTCAATCTACCTGGGCCCTGACTCCTTTTTTGATTAAAAGGCAGCACAAATTATGTTCACTCAACAATGAAGTTTTCTTCATGCCTTAGAAACTGCAACACTAAATTCCTGAAATACAAAATGCTGCCATCTTCACACCTATACAAAATACAGCTCTGCATTTCCTTGAAAAATTGAGGTAGGGTTTTTTTTGTTTGTTTTGGGTTTGTTTGCGGCGTTTTTTGTGTTGTTGTTTTTGGTTTTTTTTGGTTTGGTTTTTATCAGTACAGGCACAAAGAACTTCAAAAGCCCGCACATGATCACTTCCAAGGTTTCCCTTCCTGCTCTTTTACCTCTTCACTCCATTTTGTCTCCAAAAATAATTTGCTCCTTCTACTTCCCTTGTTCCACTGAAGATTATAACGGAATTAAGCATGTTTCTTCCTGTCTCACAGAGAATCTGGACCTGCTCGATAAAGGCAGTTGTGCAGCTCTGTTCAGTATGTTATTTTTCATGGCAGTGTCACACCAGGCTTAGTGCAACACAGTGCTGCTCCCATTCCCGGCCTCTCCATCCTTCACAAAGGGCTAAGGAGGAGAGTGGTAGGTTTTACTTAGAAAGGTTTACTTACAAAGGTGCTGGAAAGCCTTCAGTTCATTTTAGAGGAACATGTTTTCAACCCATACTGCTAACTATTAGGAGAGCCCGTTTACTTGTGAGATTATAAACATCTTCCGCCCCGAATGAAGAGTCCTGCAGCGACAGAGCTGCCCCCAGCATTGCTGCAGCTACGGGGTGAGGGGAAGAACCACATCTGAAATGCCTGTGGGATTACCATCCACAAAAGTCGCTTCAAGGTAATCAATAATCTGCGTTGCTTCACAAATGATGTTTTCCCCATGGATCAGGACGGGTACTTCTCCAGAGGAACTCAAGCGCATGAACCACGGCTCGTTGTGCTCGCTCAGCGGCAGGTTCACGTCGTGCTCCTCGCACTTCAGCGCCTTCTCGGCTATTGCCAACCGCACCTGGAACGGCACGGCCGGGGTCACCCGGCAGCATCCCCGCACGGCCGGGCCCGGCCGCTCTCCCGCCCCGCCTCGGCGCACCCACGGCCGCTCCCCTCCATCCCTCCATCCCCCATCCCTCCATCCCTCCCGCTCGATCCCGCCGCGGGAGCGCTGGGGCTGTGGGCACGGCGGGAGGCGGCGATCCGGGGCCCGCAGGCCGCCGCCCCGCGTCCCCGCCCACCCCTCACCTTCTNCGCAGCAGCGGCCGTGCTCGCCCCGCGCCGATCCGCTCTTGGAAATTAAACGAGGGGGATGCCCGGGGGATGCGGGGGACACCCCCGTCTTCCCTCCACCCTCAGTGCTCGGAGGACAGCCGTTCCGAAGGAGAAACCGCCTGCAAAGCCGTCTGCAGCATCCCCTAAGGAAGCGCAGGAAGATGGATGCGCAAGTAGGGAAGGTCACATGGCAGGATTTTCCCTTTTACATTTATTTGTTTATTTTTTTTGAACCAGTGTGTCCAGTATGCATTTCAGCGACAATGGCAACATGCGCTTGGGGCAGGAAAAAAAAAAATTACCGTAAGTCATCCTGAATTGGACCCTGTGGGTATAGATCCTCTATTGCAAAATGAGTCATAGCAAGAAGGAACAAAGCTTTCGAGTAACTTCTTTTGCCTCCAGATGAGTTCTTTCAATCTCAAGAGAGAACGTTTCTTAATTTATTTTTTTTTCTAGACAAAATTAGAAAACTGAACAGTTTTGCAGGGCTTTTTTCATTTTCCCTGTGTGAAACAAGGTCCTTTCTGAAAAGCATTTGATAACAAACAATGGCTTACATCATCAGGAAATGCCTCCTCTGTATCTGACACTGGAGATGGTTTAGAACATGCAGTTGCTGATAGTACATTAGACTCTATCAGCAGCAGTAGGCAGATTGTAGCAAAGTGAAAAAACACATTGAGATTACAGACTCCAGATTACTGTTCTTCTCATTCTGACTGCTCAATTCCCAATAAAGGCGTTTACTTCAGGTAAACGTGATAACTCAGTCCCACGTGCCATTTCTGTATAACAGATGAACCCCACTATTAGTATCTTAAAGACCTGAACCTAGTATATTGAGAGCTTCATCCCAATAACAAGTACATTCAAGGGAAATTTTGACCAATGTTAAGCAAGGGAATGGATTTAAGTCACTGAAACAAGGTAATGGACAAATCTTATAAATAAAAAGGAAAGAAACAAAAAGCCAGCTTCCAGCCCTTACAGGTCATGGGAGTGGGCACAAGGGAAGCCCCATGCCTTCCTCAGAGACTACTCCCCGGTACAGTCATAGGAAAAAATAATCTCTTCAGAAGGTCATGCATGATGAGAGGCTTCTCACAAATCCCAGCTGATAGCAGTCAGTGTCACTGATGGTAAATCCCACATTTGGGGGAATTTAATTTAATTGTTATTCTTCAAAAAGTTGGAGAATGTGCTTAGAACTGACAATATGAATGCAGTCGATGGCATGAGATAAATATGTTACAGCTGGATTTACTTCTCTTTAAGATACATGTCTAAGGTAAGAGTGCTGGAATATCCTCTCATGCACTGGGGCTTTAACCTGTGACTCACCGATACATGGATATTCTCACGGGTCCCTGCTTAGGCTGCTGTACAGCTGTTCCTCACAGCTACAGTAACTCAAGATCTTACAGTAACTCAAGGCAAAGAACTGGGAACTGTTTTTTTAAATTTACATGAACTAGGCACTCTTTCAGGTTTGTTTTGCCTTTTTTCCTTGAATTTGCTTTTAAATCAAAATGTTGTCATTTTGTCAATTACCACATAGACCACTACTCCGTTTCTCTTGGTTCAGCTCATTAATTTAATATCACACATGGACTTCTGTGTTTGAGTAATATTTTGTTACCTGGTTTAATGTCTAGAAAGGCAAAGAAATGTATCTATCTTAAAACATATTAAAGAAAGAAGGACCAGGGAGAACAGTATTTCCATCTGCAGACTTGTTCAGACACAGCAGCTGCAATCATATACAGGTGTTTCTTCTTCCTAATCTAGTCATCCATATCGCTATGAAATACAGGAAGGACACTGACCTGTTGGAGCAGGTCCAGAGGACCAGGTGATTAGGGGGATGGAGCACCTCTTCTATGAGGAAAGACTAGGAGAATTGGGATTGTTCACCCTGGAAAAAAGAAGGCTTACAGGTTACCAAATTGTGGCCTTCCAGTACCTGAAGGGAGCTACCTGAAGGGAGCCTACAGGAAAGACTAAGAGGGACTTTTTACAAGAGCATGTAGTGACAGGACAAGGGGAAATGGCTCCAAACTGAAAGTAGGTTTAGATTAGATATTAGGAAGAAATTCTTTACTGTGAGGGTGGTGAGGCACTGGCACAGGTTGCCCAGAGACTCCCTATCCCGAGAAATGTTCGAGGCCAGGTTGGAAGTGGCTCTGAGCAATCTGGTCTAGTAGAAGGTGTCCCCGCCCATGGCAGGTGTGTTGGAAGTGGATGATCTTTAAGGTCCCTTCCAACCTAGGCCATTCTACGATTCTATGACAAATACCACCCCGGTGTCCATGTTTATAGTCCTGGTTCAGCTGAAGGAGGGAGTGCCTGCGGCCGGGATCCCCCCAGCCGGACAGGGCTGTTCCCACGCCTGACCACACGAGGCCTCCCTTTTCCAAAATACGGTGCATAGGACCTTCTTCCAGAGATTAAGAAAAAGGGACGATTCCTTTCTCTTCAGGACGAGCACCTATCCATCCACCTGTGTTTGCCCCTCAACCTTCTCATACCCACAGAAAAGCAAGCAAAAGGGCCAGATTGTGAAAAGCTCACCACATCCTGGAAAACCTTGTTCCACATGCATTTACACAAGGCTTTACACAACTGAAATAAAAGTCTCCTTAAAGGCACATTTAATGTGTAAGTGCCATGAGTAAACAGGCAGCACAAATGCAAAGTTGACTGGCATCTTGGCATCTTTTGGCTTCAAGCAGACCCCTTGCTCTGTGTGATAAATCATTTTCCTACCACACTGATGTTCTTGCCCTGTTTCTCGACATGGGCTCTTGCGCCTTTTTTTGCATCCTAGACATGTTTACAAAAATGTATGTATATAAGCACGCCCCTCTACAAGTTTTTTTAATGCACATATTTTTACATCATGGAAAGAAAATAACATTTACAGCTAATGCTAAAAAATAAAAATCAATTTGATAAACTGTTATATAAAATGGGTCAAAGATCTGGAAATGAGTATTCTGGTAATCAGTTTTCTTCTTTACTTCACCTTTCACTCCATGATATTAACAAGAAACTCCTAGATCAGATGTGTCATTAAAGATTGATGAAAGTTAAAAAAAATGCTATTTTTTTCTTATCAAATCAATTCATTGTCCATATTGAAACGCAAATTTATTAGACTACAGGGGCAAAAAGAATTTTTTTTTTTTTCCTATGCAGCCAGAGCCATTATAGCTGAAAATTAGCTGGATTTTGTGTATGCATCACTAACAGATGCATTGGTTCAGTTACAAGCGCAGAACTGGCCTAACTGACAGTGTTGCAGGAGTTAATACTTGTTGGGAAAGTAAGACGGGTTCTGTTCTGGACCTTCTGTCATCAAAGGTTATTGACTAAGTTCCACTGGCAGATGCTGCTTTACCGGCATGATACGAGTCAAAAGAACATAGCATTGAACTCAGGTACACAGCTGAGACAATACTGACACAAGAACTTTCTTTAACATGACTGAAAAATGATATATGCAACTATTTAGAAAGAGTGAGAGCAACGTTATGTCTTGATAGTCACAGCTGAGACTATCTGTGCACTAATTTAACTGCACATAAAACTACAGAGTAATGGCAATTCTAGATAGCTGACTCGTGTTCTCAGGAAATAGAATTAGTCATTACCATTTTACATCCAACAAAATCAGCTTATAGTATAATTTATTTAGTCACTTTCAAAGTTACTTAACACATCATACTAGGTTTTCTTCAGGGATTTCACCACAAAATTCTGCCAAATTTTCCCTAAATACTATAGTATTCCTCTTCCATGCAGGAGTTTCATATATAAATACTTCAGAAATACTACTTAATAATTAATCTTATATAAAATTCTTAGAGGTTTTATAGTAAGCCTATTTCAAAATAATTATTAGTAATTGAGATATAACAAAAATATTAGTTGTTCTAATGATATATAAGACTCAACAATTTTGATGATTGGAATGAATTTTCCTGAAATATCAGGCTTTTAAATCACACACAGAAAGATATTTAATATATTTACATAAGGTAAAAAAAGTGCAATTTCTTAGCTGTAAACCTTAAAATCTAGGTATTAACATTAAAGCTTTATCTTTAAAAGTCTATCACTCCTCAAGCTTTTATAGAAACAGCATCTTTACTATAAAATCTAATATATCAGCCAAATTCAAAAGATCTAAAACCTTTTTTTATACTTGCCCATGTTTGTTGTCTCTGTGCACATGTGTAATACACTGGCTCACAAATTTGGACCATTACCAAGCTTTTAGGAACAATTCTGTATCATCACTTCACACGTTTCATCTTCCCTCACATTAACTTAGACGAGTAACCCACACGAGTGAAAACTCTTTCATAAAGTTCTCCTGTGCTCTGCACCTCTGTGCAGAGCATCCAGGTGTTGATTTTTATACTGGTTTTAATCTAACACTGATGACATTTTGATTGCACAGCACTGTCTGGCACACTGGCTTTTGGTTGCCCATTAAAATTCGCATATTACCACAACACAAACAATGAATATTGGAAATAGTACCTTTCAGCTATTGCCTGTGGCCAAAACCAGAGGACACAACTTTGACCTTGTAAAATACATTGGACAGATGCTGAAACGAAGTCCACCAATGTTAGAGGGGTGATTTGTACTGACTTCAATGGGTCCTGTACCAGCTCTTAGGCCGGTTCAAATTCTATTACAATCACACTGAAAAAAAAAAAAAAATCCAGTAACTGGGGTGACACCCAAACACAGAAAGACTTAAGAAAATCTAAGGAGTTAAATAAAATTTTGTAAAATGTCCTTTGAAGTCTCGTGCAGTATTTTCTTTGACTGGAAAACAGTTTTAAAAATCTTTCCTGAAAAATTATAGAAATCAGATTCTTTCCATCCCTGAAACAAACACAAAGTTTAATAATTTTTAAAAATTTCTAAAAATCTCGTTACACTTTCTATTGGAAACGTGAACACTTTGCTAAATTAATTTGTAAGTAAGTTTAAACATTTAATCTTTTTTCAGCAAACTGCTCAGAAAAACAGCTTTAAGATGCTTTAAAGGATAACTATGTACTTTCCCACCTTGTCATTGACAAGTAAAAAAATAAGGGCCACTAAGGAAGAGCAATTTCTTTTAACAACATTAATCATTGAGACAACATAGAAATTTAGCTCTCATTTAAATAAGGAAATTCTTGTTTCTTCAGCCTTAATTTTTGGTGTTTGCTCATTACGTTTGTGCAAGCTGGACTAAAACTTACACAGTAACAGGCAAAATATTTCAATTAGCCTCCTTGAAATCTCACTTCATGAGATAATCAGATACCCGTGTTAGACAGAAGTAAAAAAAAAAAAAAAGTGTTTTGAAAAGCTTAGGTCATCATCTGTCGCAGAGCACCCTGCACCAGCACAGCAGCAGAGATGGAGGCTGCTCTGTCCTGGGCCACCATGGGCTCCACATAACCACAAGAAAATCACAGTTGCTGTCTGGATAACCCAGCTCACAAGTGCTCATAGAGGGGTAGGAGCCATGAGTGTGGGTAGAATATTTTCTCTTGCTAAGATTTTTTTTCCGCCAATCTACACCACGTAATTTATGGATCAGTATTGGATTGTCTTTTCAAATTATAGTAAAGCAGAAACAAAACGGAAATTGTAGTGGTCAATTATGATACATCAATTTACTGTATATTTACTGAATTCTGAAAAGTAATTAATCCTTATTGCTTGAAATAAAAGAACAGCAGACTATAAAACAGCTGATTAAATTCACTGTCAAATAGCATGCAAACATAACATTCACCTAACTCCTCTCATAAGCAAGACCCTCATTTGTGAAAGTAAAAATAGGACAAGATACAGTTTTGGGCAGCAATAGATCTGGGCACTGAATCACTGTCTATGTTCTTTTGGCACTGACTGAAACATGCTGGCATGATTTTTTCTCAACTGCGTAACGTCACTCACAAATAGAGAACAAATACCAGAGCTACTGCTCTGAAAACACACTTCCCCTGTCACATTTAAAGAAATCCCAATGAGATTTTCTTAAGAACAACAGAGGTAGGATATTTGTGCCAGCTGAAGGCAGGAATACTTGCTATTTAGCATTTTCCAAGTTCTCTGGAGAGAGGGGAAAAAAAAAAAAACGGCTATACAGAGAAAGGGATGAATTTAAATCCTCTGTGTGTAACTGATACAAATGAAAGCATGAAGTTGTCTCTGTGCCCTGTGCAAGTGCAGGGGAGAAGTGAGGGCAGCAGGCGATGGTATGTGTCTGAAATAACAAACCCTTTTCACTAACACCCGAGCTAATGCACCGGTGCGGGGGCAAAGCCAGAGGAGAGAAGCTGCAGAAGCTGAAACGAGCTTTTCAAATTTTAAAGAGATGTGCAAACTGGTGGGGGGGTGGAGGAAGATGCGCTGCCTTGGCTTAATTCCTGTAGCGTCCTGTCAAGTCCACTGGGCAGAACACGAAGGCAGAATTTGACTTGTATGTTACAGTCCTCAGAGCAAAATACAAACATAAAAGCATATAAGTTATATTAACTTGAGTCAATATGAACAGAGCTTTGGGACAAGGAAGTGAGAACATTGTTTTAGCCCAGAGGGATAATCTATCTTTTCAAGATGAAGAAATTAACAGGGTTTTTTTCTTGTCCTTGAATAATTAAAATTTCCCCTCTAACATGCCAGATAGGCCACTGCCATAGACCTTCAGGGCTATCTTACTTCATTTCAATATATTGCACAAAGTGAGAAATAACTGAAACTGGAAAAAAAATTTTAATCTCAGCTTCTCTCTGATTTCACTTTACAATATATTTTAATTCCAGCTTTGACATTGTGTCTGACCCAGGACAGCTGAACAAAGAGCTATTTTTCAGTTCACCTTTCCTCCTCTACAAAAGCTTCATGCTTTAGCAGTTCTAAGTCACTGGAAAACATAAGCTAACATGAAAAAGGAGTCTAACAAGTACAGGGTTCATATCTTGGAGCAGTGTTTTAATACTGTGATTAAATTTGTATTCCCCCTAAACTGCATTTTGTTTGAACTCCATGGCTTGTGATCCCATTTCCTCCCATTTTCTTGATGTCAGCTACTTCAGTGCTGGCAGAAGATCCCTCTGAACTGCAGCTGCATTTGTAAATGTTTCATCAAAGGCCCTGAACGTCTGGTAAGCAGCAGACCCGGTGGGTGCTACGAATGTGATCTGGGTCTATCTCAGGGAAGAACAGCATGACCGTATTTACTGCCGATGCTATTCTGGGGGCTGGATGACGTGCTTCTCCCCTCTGGCTGAACAACACTTGCCCGTTCGTCTTTCAACACTCACTCCCAGCATGACAGGATGAAATAAAACAAAATTTACTGGTAGCAAGCGTACTTGCATATTGAAGACTTCCATTTTAACAACTTCATGCACACACATAGTCTTATTTCAATAATCATGTTATACATCTTGTACTCTAGGTAGATAAGATTTTAGGTTCCATTTAAAAAAATAAAACCATAAGAAGATAAAGAAAAGTATTACCTCATAAAATAATTCAAATTATTATGGGGGCACAAGCTTATTTGTCCCCATAAATGAACTCTTAACTCAGGACAGAGGCAACACAGTAGCTCCAGCTCTGCACAACACTTCCAAATGTGGACAGCCGCTGTGTCTCCCAAAAACTGTGAAAGTAAGGGGGGAAAATACTGTATTTGTTAAAGCAATTGTGCACGTAGGATCACCTCTTCCAAAATCAGGCAAGTAGTTTACAAACTGAAACTCACTCAATAGCCAGCAGAATGAGCCAGGCACTTCCAGTCACTGATTAAACCCAACCTAGCACAAGATCTGTGCTAGACGTCGTAAGAGAAAGGAGAAAAAAAAAAACCCCAAACAAATGAAAAACTCAAAAAAATTTCAGATTGAAATGACATGCACATTTTTCACACTTCAAGTGTTATCATTTTGCCAATATTATTTTTTTTTGTAATCCAGAAATACATCACTGATACCAAATGGCATAGAAAAGATTCTAATTTTTTTTTCTTCTCTTAAGCCAATACAATTGAAATTTCAGCACTAAAACTGGAGAATCACAGAGTTGCATAGTGCCAGATTCATTCCCTTTCTGGATACTGAAATTAAAGGTAGGAACATCCAGACATCATAAATTTTCAAAATTGGCTGACATTTTTTAAATACTTCATTTAGCTCAATTTTGCAAATATGTAACCAGCTGGTAAAAATAAAATCTGATTTAAAGTTTCATTAGACAAAAACTGCAGTCTCAAACTTACATAAAACCAAAACACCTTTACACGTGAAAACAAAACTGCAACCCTCAGCTTTAGCATGTTGTATCACAGAAACAGTCCTCCAGCTCTATTAAATTTTTGTTGTCATGGCAGAACTTCTTATAATCAAAAATAGCAGATAACTGTGGGTGAATTAACAAAATTTTTGCAATGTTATCACATGAAATAAGGGAATTTCAAAATCAATTTTACTTCTCAAATCAGCTGAAAAAAAACTTTGTACCTAACATAGCCAAATACTTTGTACCTAACATAACCAAATACCATGCAGGTTAATCGCAAATTTTAAAATTAACAACCAAAACCAGAAACTGAAGTTATCTCCACAAGGGACTTAATAGCACAGGTGATTTTAGGCATACCTACAAGTGTAGATTTAGTGATGAATACATGCCTAACTAAACACAAATTATTATTCTGTAAGTCAATTACATTTATTATGCATTCAGACATAAGAGAACATCATACAATCGTTTTTCAAATACACTGTATTATTAGGAGGACATACATTCCATGATTAGAGCAGACACTGTCAGAGAAGAGATATTTTTATATTCTGCAAAAATCTTAGATTAAATTCCACCATTACATACTTAATACAAAGTATAGGTGGTTTACAAAAACTCAAATAATGGACACTTTTTCATAAAGGACCTTTTGTACAAGATCATAAACTTCTACATAAAAGGATTTTATTTACTATGACAACTGCAGTTACTAAAGGATGATACTTTAATAAGAAGCACTACGAAACCTGATTTAGACTTCACACCTTGAGAAAAAAAAGAAGAAACTATTACTTTTAAACAAAAGTAAGACTTAAAACTCTCCAAATCATACAGGTTGTATTTAGGAAAACAATACTGCAAATACTAATTTGTCCAATGTCTACCTTGTACTTGCCAGAAACACATAACACAGATATACCTAACTTATTCACATGCAGAGCTGCACACACAAACGCATGTGAATTCACCAAAGCAAGAGCATAAAAACTGTACTGCACCTGCACAACACAGAGAGAGACATTCAAAATTCTGCATTAGTGGCTGTGTGTTCCAGAGTGCAGAATCAAATTTCTTAAGTGAAATTTCAGTGGACAAATAGAAAACTATTTTGCAGCAATGTGATATTACAGTAAGAGCATTTGCTAAAAAAGCTGGTTTTCAAGATGCAGAGGGGGCTGATACCGTAATCCACACAGTGAACGGGTTTCTTTATCATATAAAAACATCCTGACATTACGTTATGAGCATGCAAAAAGCCAACAGAAGAGAAGCAAATGAAGAAAAAATGAAATCTCATACCAGCTGGGAGGTTTAATTCATTGGTTAGGCTGATTATGATGCACTAACCCTTGCTATATTCTTTCATATAAACTTAAATATCAAAATACATTACGGTGTTTGACTTGTGTGTTAGCTGTGGTGAGAACAACTTTCTTCCCTAGGACAAATATTCCTGGAGAAGCAGAAGAAACTTATCAATAGGGTGCACTTCTCAACTCAGGCATAACAAGCATCTGTTTGTCTTTTACTGTTTTATCAAAAATCAGTTAGAGTAAGCCGCATTATCCTCACCAAAGTTTAAGCAGATTGAGGGAGTGGCTTTCTATTAATGGTCTTTGCAGTGCAGCCTGCTTAGCCCTGTGGTAATGTCCTCTAAAGCTCAATGTCTCTATTGCAGACTTCGTTAATGGAAACATATCTCAAAAGTGACTATACTGTGCATAAAATATCCATATTACATTCAGTATCAAACAGCAAAACCCTCAGCTTCTGCATCCTTACATTTAGCATTTTACCTTGTTTTCTCCATCATAAATTGAAAAAAAAAACGCACCAACAAACCCCAAACACTTTCATATTTAGAATGACAATGATTTTCAATTAATTTCACAAATGGATTCACTCAGAAGAACCAATTATCTGAGATGTAAGAAGCACCAACACTAATTCATTGGTGAAATGTAACATTTGTTCCGATCCTGTACAGCAAAACAGGAATGTGACATCAGCCAAGGCCATCAATATGTCTTTTAAAATTAGAAATATAATATCTAATTACTATTTTAACATTAATTTATCATCATTCAATTAAAAAAATACATTTACATTTTTATAAGAAAAATCCCAAAGAAATTCACAAGACAGATCCCATGTTAAGATAAACTTAGGTATGATTGCAGACAGACGTAAAATCTCATCCCTATGTCTGATAAAATCTGCCTGATAAAATCAAGGCAGATCATAAGGAACTGCAAGCTCCAGGGAGTAGCTGGAGAGGTGTGATCCCTACGGAAGTTGGGATAGGTGCCTTCTTTGAGGTGCACTCACCATTGCAAAGGTCTGCTGGTGTGACCTGCAGAGCTCTGGTCTCCTTCACTGGAGTCACGAGACAGAAACACTGCAGACCTGTCTGTCTGATGAAGGAATTCTCTTTACCAGAGCTCTGTGAAGGTCTGTAATCACTGGTGATGAAAATGCTAACTAATAAAGGAGGATTTTCAATTAATAAGTGGCCTAAAGCATGGCAAAAGGCCTAGATTTCTGGGAAGATAAAAGTGGTTCTCAATAGAGGTATTCAGAAAAATAGCACCATGGTGAGCAGTAAGGCTGTTGAACTTTTTTTCCTACAGTATTAAAGCAGCATGTACGAAAATTATTTAATTCACTAGCTAATTTACATGAAAATTACCAGAGAAATTAAGATCTCAAAAGAATGTCATTCCTACAACCTAAAAAAAGCAAAGCCACAAAGTACACATCCAGGCAGAAGACAGATGCTTTGCACATCACTAACAAATAAATATTAAATAATCCCAATTCTTACCCGATGTGAGAGTTAATATGAATCCTCCAAACAATTAGAAAAGCTTCAATCAGGTTTTGGTCCTCCTCAGGCAGCAGAAAAATCTGTAGGACATGACGATGCAGGACTCAAGAGCTTTGGGTGCTGCTCCCGGTTCTTCAAAACACAGAACAGGATGAACATAGGGGACTTCAACAACCAAGGGACCTGTTGGGAAGGTACTACAGGACCATTACAGTACAGAATCATAGAATGGCCTAGGTTGGAAGGGTCCTTAAAAGACCATCTTGTTCCAACCTCCCTGCCACGGGCAGGGACACCTTCCACTAGACCAGGTTGCTCAGAGCCACTTCCAACCTGCCTTTGAACATTTCTAGGGATGGGGAGTCCACAGCTTCTCTGGGCAACCTGTGACAGCGCCTCACCAACCTCACAGTAAATAGTTTCTTCCTAATATCTAATCTAAACCTACTTTCCTTCTGTTTGAAGCCATTCCCCCTTGTCCTGTCACTATACATACCCTTTTAAATTGTCTCCATGTTTCTTGTAGACTTCCCTCAGGTACTGGAAGGCCATTGTACAGGGAAAAGTTTTGTTATTGAGCAGATAAGTGACTACATCAAATCTGGAATATCTCTTCTTTTTTAACCACCAGGCGGTAAACTGACTGAAAGTGCAAGACTGAGGGCAACTTGGGTGAAAGATTATGGGCAAAATGTTACTTGTAATTCCTAGAAAAAGAGAATGGAATTACAAACAAACAAGGTGAACAGTAAAGCTGCCAGCTTTTCTGTATGCTTTCAATTGCATTAGGGCATTTGTTTGTATAGATGTTCTGCAAACAGAGCAAAGGATTCAGCTTGAAGAGCAAAATAAAAATAAATCTTTTTGCTGGATTATTTTTAAGCTGGATTGGTTTCCTGATCCAAATCACAGCTCGCTGAAGAAACAGTTGTGCTGGCAGCACAGAGGGCTGGTGGCATGAGAATATCTCAAGCCAGTGTCTGCCAAGACTGCCCTGTAAAAACCACAAACTTAAGATTTGCTCTCTGTTAGGTTTTCTTTTATTATAAACTCCAAAGAGAGCAATCTGCAAATATAATGTGAATATTATTTGAAAGTAATGCAAACAGCATAAACACAAACTACCTTGATGTAAAGGGAAAATAAGACGAGTATCATGAGATAAACTTGACTAAATGGAGAGCTCTTCAAGGATCCTGAAACACTAGAAGGAAGCATACGCAAGTAAAAAGTAGGTCAGATTACTAAAGGATGAATTTTAGGGAAGAGTGCAAGTATGCAGGGGCAAAATCAGAAAGGCCAAATCACAGAATGAGTCTTAGTTAAGAACAGAAAAGGAAACGGAGAAGTCCTAGAGAAGGAGGAGGACGGCAAAGGGAAGGGCTGTGCTGCTGCTCAGTGGGGAGGAAAAGCTTTCAGCCATACCAGTGAGATAAACCGAAGTGCTAAAAGCTTTTCTGTTTCAGCCTTCACTAAAAGAGATATTATGTATATTGACTTCAGCAAAGCTGCTGATGTTTGTTAAATGTGATCTAAGTAAAGCTGTAAGAGACTACACATTGCTTATAGTTACTACGTAATGGTTATTAATTATTAAGTTCCAAGCCTGAAGGATGTATGAAATGCTAAATCTGTACCAAATGCTTTAATATTCAATACCTTCATGAATAACTTTGATCTTGGAAGAGTTCAGTTATGGCACATGCAAATGCGCAAACTGTTAAAAACCTGCAAGGAACTGCAATGTGGGATTAAAACTCAAAATTAACTTAACTTGGGAGCATAACCTTAAGAGGGGAAAAAAGAGTGCTAGTGAAAGCCTGCTAAGTGAAACTCAACTTCACTAATACGAAGTGGGAAGCAACTAGTTAAACAATATTCTATGGGAAAGGATTAGGACAACAGCAAATCACAAACTGAAGATGAATTTTTACACATCATCTTGTTGTGTGGAGGAGAACAGAATCACCATACTGCAGATTCCTGGCAGCAGAGCAAAAAGAATACTGTCATTTGGGAGTCACACAGAATTATGCTACTTTAATATGACACAATATTAGCCAAATAGTGGGGTTTGTATTTGAAATCACACTTTAGCAACTACATAACATAATTAGATAAAGTCCAGACAACAGCAACTGTGACAATCCTGAGGTCTACAAGAAAATAATGAATCACAGAGCCTCCTTAGGCTAAATAAAAAGGCTTGAGCAAGACTAGACAAGCCATCTTCAGAAGTGGGAATTTGCTGCAAAGAGGAAATCTTTGCAAAGAGGAAATAAACCTTTCCCATCTTCCCCAAGGAAGTAAGACCTGAACTATAGAAGTTGCAGAATTTCTATCACCATTTAGGAAAAATTTAGTGGGGATAAATCTGATTTTCTAGATATTTTCCCCCTATATAATTTGAATGCTAATTTAGGGTAATCACTGATATGACACTTCTCTTCAAATCAAGTGTTATAAAACCAAACACATTTGGATTTAGGGGTTTTTTTTGCTTCTAAATAGATTAAGGTATAGTGATCCACTCATTTTTGTTCTGTAGATGTATATAAAAAACCCCAAACAACCAACAATACAACTCCAAATGTTGACAAGATCCAGAAACAATATATCATATTTTTGCACTATTATAAAATATTGTAATAACTTTATACAGTTAAAAAAAATCATTCCAACACACTGTATCTCATTTGCATAGGGAGTTCTGTTACTGTTAAAATCACTCCAGAGACAAAGGTGTTCAACAGAAATTCTGCATTTCCTTAAAAATAAAATAGACTGCATTTTTATTTAAAATCTAATTCAGTTGCTTGGAACAATGCTGAAAATAGAAGCCTGGGTACAGAACATACTCATCTTGTTTTCAAGTTAGAAGAGGATGTGTATTTTTGTTTTTTATAAGCTTTATCAGCACTTTTGCAAAGAAAATAATAACGGTATTCACTGAGCAAGCACAATATCTCTGGAATTAAATATACTGTCTTACTGGCTAGCTTGTTGAAGCTACAGCTTCAACTGTGAAGTAGAACTGACACTGATGCATCTAAGAGAGCAGATTCATAACACAATGTTGCTCAAATATAGCAGATTTTTTTGAAAAGAAAAAAAAATCCTCTAGAATTACTGTTTCAGTACTTAAACTAATTTATGTGGATTTACAGTGTACAAGGAAAAAGTGGTATTTTTCTGTTCTAGAAGTCAGACAAAATTACTTGTGTTAAAGTTATACAGAACTATGTTTAAAAACTTTAACATAGACACCAGACACAAAATTGGCATAAAAGTTGTGGCTGTTCCTATGGAGCCAGAAAAGATTTATTTGCCTTTGAAATTTCTACACCGTGGGTTTTGTACTACCTTTACTTCTGTATTTCTGCCTCCCACACAGCAGTCCTGTGTGTGAACTCCTCCAATACAACATGTGAGGCGTGGAGCTCATCAGTGAAACATCCTGCCTCCACTCTGCAAAACACTTGAGAACAGTCTTCGGAGCTTTGCTTTATTTGAGCACAGATATCTTGCAGATGTTTAATTTAAAGCTCATGTGTAGTCCCACTGAAGTAAATGGGATTACTAAAGTACTTAAAGTAATTCCCTGCTGAATCAGGCTTTTAAGAGTAAGAATAAATGTGCCTAATTTTTATTCATGCATCAGATATCTATAGACTAATAGTTTAAACTCAGCAGTTTTGTATCTAGTCAATATTAAATCTCTGGAGTTAGTGTATCTTCACCTGCTGCATCTACCATCCCTATAGCAAGGACCTTTTTAAATATAACCCTGCAGCACAGTTTTTGCATACATACTGTGTCATCAGGCACTCATGTTTTGCATACATACAGTGTCATCAGACCTAGTGCTGTGATGACTTTTTTGTAAACAATAAATAAACTGCACCTGGCCCTTGTATTTTCTCAGTGTTACATGCTTGAAAGACTTCAGAAAAGAACTCTTGTAATATAGATTTAAAAAGCAGTGGAAGTAATTCCATTTACTTTGGACAAAAGAGAAACTCATTCATATACCTGTAACTGCTTACTTCCTGCATCTATGGAGTTGTAGAATAATTTTTAACTTAAATCTGGGAAGAAGGAAAGGAAACAAAATCTGTGGATCTAAGGTATTTAACACATACATGCTAAAGGTTGAATATGAGCATTACTTACACAGCGGCCAGAAGCAAATATGGGGTGGCATGAACTAAAGTTGAGACTTGTCAGTGCAAAATCTGTCATCAAAAAAGGAAAACCAAACCAAAAAAACAAATAATAAATCCACAGCCTCATCAGCAATGAGACACCTGTGGCTTCTTACATCATCAAGACCTGGCTAAGTGATACTGAGAGTTCTCTGCAAAGCACTTCTATTCTCACATCTATTAAAATTTATTCCCTGTTGAAAATATAATAGGAGAAGGCTGGCAGTGATGAATTCATCTTGTCATCAAGCATCAAGTTCATTTAAATTGATTACCTCATTTAAATGAGTACACCTGGAAATACCAACTGCATGCAAAATTACCACTGATTTTAGCATCATTTGCAGGTCACTAAAAAAGGACCTACTGATACACATGTAATAACAAAAGAAAAATAATATGATCCCTTCCTGAAATTTTCACTGTTCATCTCTGGCCCACCTAAACTTGTTGGTTCTGCTAATCAAGTATTAAACATGAAAAATTTAAATCAAGGGGGTAAAACAAAGGGCTAATAGGTGCCTATTTAATTTATGCAATGGTACAACATATTCTACCGTACAGATGTAAGAACTTAAGGCAGCCTTGATTAGCTATAAGTTTGGGATACCGTAAGAGACATTACATCAACAGCTTTAGGGATAAACCATTCATTGCTACGTAACAGTACTGTAACGCATCAGGGGTGCAATTACCCAGGTTTTTACAACAGCAAATCCAGTTATTCACCAATACTGAGCCAAAAGTGATATCCAGCTTGGCAAAGGATTTGCACAACTGTGATTACTGTCTAGGCAATCAGGCAGAGGGACACAGCTGGTTCTTCAAAGGAACAGCTCAGATCCACAGAGGAGCTGGGTGAATTCCCTCATCAGACACACCTCTTTCACAACCGAGTCGCAGCAGCACTGTCTGGATTTGCTAACCTGTCTTCATACCCCACCTCTGCTCCCCTCCCTGCCGGCTGCGTCCTGGCCTTGCACACGGCACAGAAGTGTTGTCCAAGGCAATACTGGCCTGACACCTCAGTTGCACACACAGAACCAAGAAACACAGTGTAAAGCAACAGTAGCCCCACAACAGACACACCCAATGCTCAGCAGCTCCAGTTCAACCACGACAACTTGTGTGCTTCAAAAAAGTCTGCTCACATAATAACATGCAGTTATGAACAGGCAATCTCAATGACTGGTTAATTGTGTACAGTATCAGCTATTATGCATGCTGACTTCCAACAGGTAGTTCCCCACAACCACATAAAGTGTTTCAATCTTCTGTAATTCTGTTCAAACATGACAGGGCTTTATCTTCTGTCAGAAGAGAGAAAACAGGAAAAAAAATTAACAGAGTGAAAATAGTACACTCCTCAAAGCACATATGTTGTCATCACTATTGTTTCCAATCTTTTTCTCAAGGAAGAAATGTAAGACACGTAGGGCATAAAGTAAGCTTGAGCAATACTCAGAGAATACTGCACTGCATCTTCTTCAGCAATTCCACCCACTGCAACATTTTCAGACTTTCCCTCCATTCTCAATAACAGCTTTCCAAAAATATCATATTGCAGTGAAGGTCTCAGTCCTTAACTTCAGCACACTTCATCCAATGATACGTGAAAGACTGCATGTCTGTGCCACAGAAACATTTTTTTCTGGTTTTCTACTCTCCAAAACTATGGAACAAAATTTTCTGGGCTCAAAGGGGCACTGAAAGCTTCTCCATCTTCTCACGAAAAGGCACAAGTCTCTGATTGCGTCTTTCTCTCTTTGTACGTATGTGTCCAAATGTGTGTGCAGTCTTCTAACTCCACATGTTCAAGCAGAACTAGAAATCCTCTTACTGGCACAGAAAGAAGGCTTTGAAGCACACAATTCTTATGATGAGAGGAGACAACAGTATCAGTTATGGTGCCCAACTCTCCCCTAGAAAGAGCAGAAATACTTTGGCACTAAACTGTGTAAATGTGGCATAAAAATGCACACAGAAGAGTGTGCTATGAAACACAAAGTTTGAAAATTTATTCAAGTTATATGGGTATGTTTAGTATGTGCAATACTTTAATTTCATTTAGGTTTTAAGTAAAAACTGCTTACATTTGGGCTGCATTTGGCAGATTTCTGAAGCTTAACTGTTTCAATTTCTAGTGTTTTGTATTCAAATCTTTCATTTGCAATTATATTTCTGCTTTAATTCATCGCTACTAACATAGCTGTTATTTCCCCACTTTTCCAAATCATCTCTGTCCAGATAGTACCACTACCCATGATTAACGAGTATGATTCATGCTTCTAACAAAATCCCCATTGAAGAGGAATATTTTCTTTCTTATTTTTTTCCAGTCCTGGTCTGTAACTGTGAAAGAACAAAAGCTAAGATGCCGTGACAGCAGCTTTCAATCCCTTCCCTGCTATTCTCTCTGCAGTTTCTATGCTTCCGTGTTTCTCCTGTCATTTGCCCTTATAATTTTTTATCTGATTATCAGATATCTGGCAAAGGAGTACTTGGCAGGATTTAGAGCTCTTCGGTCGCCTGATGACCATGGAGCTGACGGCATAATGAGAGGCTCCTAATGAAGTTCCCAGCAGTGCTGTCCCTGAAAGGCCTCGATACCACTCAAGTTCTTTTTGCCCGGTATTTCTCCACCCGTGGAACTTGGTGGGCTTAACATATGATTTGGAAAAGGGACAAAGCACAACTCGGCTGTGCTCTTCATTCACAATTTCAGCTTAAACCTCGTCTTCAAGCTCAGGGCAAGTAAAAAATAAATTAAAAAAAAAAAAAACAAAACCAAAACTAAGAATCACAAGTAGCACTCGGAAGCCCTCTCTTTTTGCCTACTTGTTGCAGGTGGTAGCAGGTGTAGGAGCAACCTGTTGGGGAACCCGAGGGTCGTGCAGCGCCGAGGCGAGCCAGGGCACGGCAGGGCACGGAGCCACCACCACCCGCCGGGCAT